>RCWM02000614.1:422500-608001 GCA_003667255.2 Euschistus heros | reverse complement strand
GTTTTTATTTGGTTTGTTGTGTTTTTTTTGTTGATTTTTTGTGTTTTTTTTTTTAATTTTTTTTTTGTTTTGAGTTTTTTTTTGTGTTTTTTATTTGTTTTTTTTTTTTTTTTTTTTTTAAAAAATTTTTTTTTATTTGAATATGCGTCATACTGTCAGAGGTGTTGTTGTTTTGTGAAGCTTTTTTTACTGTTAGGACTCAATGTTCATTAAAAATTGAAAACGATTTTTTTTTTATTCAATGTCTGATTTAATATAATATTTTACAACTGTTTACAAAACACATCTAGTAAATAGCTCTATATGAGATATAATGACAATGTTAAACTTGTAGAGGAACTACCCATGTTGGTAGTAGTTACTGCTAATGAATATTTGACAAAAGAAGATCAGAAGGCATCTTCTGTTTCAGAACGCCTCGGCGATTGCCAGGAATGGAAGTGGGAAAGCAAGGTTGGTTCAACAAGATGCATTTGGAGGAGGCAGTGAGTTTATGGTATGAAAGGAGAGGTATCTGGTGTCGGTGCCAAAACCAGCAAACCTATGGGTATTGATATTAAGGTCCCTTGTGGGTTCAAATTTCATTTGTGACAAAGTAAGGAGGCATCTAGGCTCTGCTTTCCGAATGATTTTGTGATTAGGATTGATTTGCGCTGCGGGAAGAAGATAGATGGTTTAGTTGCGAGCCCCAATAGGTCTGATAACTATCAATGTAAATGACTTTTTGTCCGATAACAGCGGATGATTTGAACTTGTTGGTACTGAGTAAAGTGTTGAAGTAGGCTCCTAACGACGAGCAGTTTCTTGTTTTTTTTCTTGTTTTTTTAGGTGCCTTGTATGCGGAGTTCCAGGTAAGGCTCTTGTCAAGATAAAATCCGAGGTATCTTATCTGTTTTCTAATTATTCAATGGTACAAACCATGAAAGGATAAGGGAGGGCAGGATGAGCGTATGTTTTTTCGAGTAGGGTAAAGGTTAATTTGCTGGGATTTATCCTTAAAAAACTACTCTCATCCAGTGTATTACAACCATTCTTCAAGCGGAAATGATGGATGACTGGAGTGTCCTTTGATGGCGCCAATGGATCATCATTGACCGATAACACGCTTCAGGATACCAGATGTATCTATGGTACCGGGTATAAAAGTATGGGACCGAGGATGCAATTGAAGATGAAACCTACATTATACAAACTTTGAGAACCCTACAAAAAGTGAAAATCATAATGTCTTCTTTTTTATTTTTTTTGTCAAAGCAGCAAGCAACTATGGAATCTAAAGGGAAATCCGTAATCTCGAAAATTATGGAGTAGACTCTAGTATTATAACAGATTCCAACCAGATTTAATGAACAGTATTTTTTTGAAGTCGGCTGCCGAACTGAAAACAAAACAGAACATCGGAAAGAAAGCTGAATCATAATTAGCACAGGAGTACAGAAGAGTTGGGTTTCAAAGGCAGTATAGGGTAAACTGCCCCTTCTTGGCTGGCACCGACTCCAACAAATAACTGATCATAGTAATTTTGAATACGTTATATCAGTATCAATAATTTTCATTGATATCCCTTTAGATTCTCTATTTGATTTTGAAGTAATTAAAACTATTCTATTTTTTAATTATGTGGTTCAAGTTAGCACAGATAGTTCTAACTTGAATCGGTTTTTGTTTAGTTTTTTTTGTTCCGAAAATTAACATTATATTTATAAACATAACTTACTATTTATATACATTTATTTATAAACATTATATATATATGTGGTGGGTCATATCATGAAACCACAACAAGAATCGTGAAGAAAAAGATAGAAGTGACGTTGTACCTTCCTAACACATGTTGTTTTATAAATATTCCAACCATTTATTTCTGAGTTTAATAAATTGTATCGTTTATTAAATAGTAACCAGTCTATCCGAAGATATTCGGATCTGTGGATCGTAGAATATCGGCAACTGACTTTATAGTTTGCATCTATCCAGATTTGCTACTAGGGTGATTTAAATTTTGTTATTTCGCTTGTAATTTTTGCTATTTCAAAAACTGTGCTTCTATTTGTGCGAAACCACAGATCTGGCCTTCAGCTTTCCAAAAGGGGCGGAAATTAATAGAAAAAACATGACTTACAGTGGGTTTTTGCTGATGCGTCCTGGTTGTTGAGTCGCTTCTAAGCTGAGAGATTTACATTTTCCAAAGCCGTGATTTGTTTTTTTTATCAAAATCCATTTCGGGGGTCACCAATTTGGAATACGTCAGAATAAAACTCTAATGAAAACGTAATAGACTGGTTATATTTAATAAACGAATACAATTATTAAAATCAGAAATAAATTCTGGTTAATATTTTATAAAACACATGTTGTCTGTCTAGGAAGGTAACGTCACTTCTATCTTTTTCTTCACGATTCTTTGTGGTGTCATTATATGACCACCACAATATTAACATTATATTTATAAAACATTATAAAAAAAAATCAACTATATAACGCACTATTTTCTTTCAGATTCATAACATCCTCGTTGTAATATCACATCACCATGGCAACTGTTTACATCACACAAACTCTCGCTTATTTCAGTTATTCCAGTAACTAACTTTCCAAACATCCTTACGTTGTGTTTGATTTTGGAGGTTTCAATTATAATAGTTTTATTGTTTTATTTTTTGGGGATCAACGTCCCTTTTATATACCTCAATATAGAGCAGGGAGGAGGGGGTTTAATCTTAGTACCTAATAATTCTAACCAGAGTGTTAGGGTCGAACTTAATCCGTAGATCCTACTAGAATAAAACCCGTTAATAGATAGGTTAGGTTGAAATTTTTATGGGACACTCACTCACTTCGAGGGTCTCCCGTAATAGATCTTTATATAGTGTAATGTCAAAAATATTTAAATTTCTTTTCTTTTCTGTTTTTTTATTTTTCATTCTGTATATATATTTCATCTTAGGATATTTCGTCCAAACCTAAATGATAAATTTAATCAGATATTAAAAACTAATCGTACATTGTATTTCTGATGACAGACACTATATATAAAAAACCTGTACTTTGAGTTATTACTATGGTAAAATGTAGAAATAGTTTTCTATCACGTGTCAAAATTGTAACAAAATAGCTTTAATTCTGAAGTTTATTCTAAATACTCATCTATATTTTCCCGAACCGCTGATATATCCTCAGGGTAGTATCATAGGTCCTGTCCTTTATACATCGTATAAAGCTAATATCCTAACCCATCCTATACTATCCTTACAACCTATGCTGATGATACCCAGCGTATTATCAGTCAAAGACGATCCTTTAGCTGCATCTCAGACACTCCAGTCACATATCAACTTCTATGAAGAATGGTGTCATAACAGGAGAGTTAATATAAATCCCAGCAAATCCCAGCAAATAACCTTTACTCTCCGTCGAAAAACTACCTCATCCTGTCCTCCTGTATCCTTTAATGGTATAACCGCTAATTGATGTGGAACAAATACGATACCTGGAATTTTGATCTGGAAGACGGTTACCTGGAACCCTTCATACAAGACTAAAAATACAAGAAACTGCTCGTCGTTAGAGACTACTTCAACATTTTACTAGACAAACGTTCAAATCATCCGTTTTTCTGTACTACAAAAAACAAAAAGTCCCATTTACATGATAGTTATCAGACCTATGGGGCTCAACTAAACCATCGAATTCTTCCCGCATCTCAATCACCCCAATCCAAAATTCTTAGAGCTCCTTACTTTGTCACCAAATCAATTGATCCACAACGACCTTAATATCCCATATGTTGCTGATTTGGCACGAACCAGATACCTTTCCTTTCATAATAAACTTACTCCACATCCAAATCCACTTGTAGCAAAACTTGCTTCCCATTCAATCATTCCTGGTAATCCTCCGAGGATTCTGAAAAGAAGATGGCCTCGTGACATTCTTTTGTAATTATTTCATTATTTCTGAAGTACTTGTTTCAAATGTTTGTTTTCAAATGGCCTATAAAACAAAAAAGAAATTTTGTAGTTGAATGGAAGTCTGATCAAAAGCAAAAACTATGAACAAAAGTGAGCTGCAGTGAGGGAGGTTTGAAGCTGATTGATTTATAATTTGTATAAAGACACAAGATCTTAATTAAAAGGATCTAATTTTAATAATAAAACAACATAGTTGTAGGAAGATGGAGTTTTATTGCTAACAAAAAAAAAAAAAAACTCCAAAAACAACTGTAAAAATATTGAATGAAACGACAAAAAACACAAAAAAAACTCTAAAATGTGGGTGTTGTTTTTGTTAGGTTATGATTAAAATCAAAGCTAAACTATCATTACTGTTTTACAAGTTAACAATTGATAGTTTCACATTGACCTCGAATTACCAATTTAATAGGACTCAAGACAATTTTCGTTGTATTTATTACATCTTAAAATGTTAAAATCCCTACAAATACGAAGTTTTGTGAAAAATCCCCCCCCCCCACGCCTAAAGAGAGATAATAATCCTGCAACAGTAGGGAGAAATCCGTACGCCTGGCAAACACTGTTTGGTAAATTTAAGAGTTTTTATAGAAGTGTAAATAGAAACTGCTTCTACAATAATACTGTGACAATAACTCTAAAATGCAGATTTTAGAGCCGTTTCGCTTAAGAATACTTCTTTCGAAAACTCCGTACTAAACATTTAACGAGGAGAATAACCTCATGCAAAATGCCCACTGACCTCTGCCCTCATCTCTTGCACGGTGCTCCCTCTAAGGGTGGTTAGGGGTACCAAAAAAAAATCTAATGAAGCTGGATTATAATTCGTTCAAATTTTGTCATTTATAACGCCTTTTAATATGCAATAATTACGGAATAAAATTAATAATAGTTATGAAGTAAACTGGGAAAATTGCAGATCTAAAGCCGTACCTTTCGCTAAGCATTACAGCATCAAATTACTTTTAAAATTGCAGCGCCTTCTCACCCATCAGCTTTGAAGCTAAAGCATATCTTGCGCCAACGGTACCCTTTAATATACTTCCCGTGATTTCTTTTATGTGCAGGTCATGTAACTACATAACTATCTTTAATATAAACACTAATTAGAACGGTTTTCCACTCACTTGGAGTAGTTATGTAGCTACATAGTGTAACGCTCATATGCATATTTATGTAATCGTTACATGAATTCAGAATGACCAAAATTACATGTTCAATCATCTTGTAATTTATAGTTGAGTGGCAACGGAAAATATATCGTTAATCCTCATCTGTGGCAAGTGATATTTTAAAACCTTCCTGTATGCCAAATATTCCACTCATTTTCGATTTGTGTTTTTAATATATGTGGACAAATAAATAAAGAGATTTAAATGTCAAAACTTGAAAAGAACTACTCATCAATAGCACTTCAATAACGATTCTACACTAGAAGATCTCTAGACCATCTTCTTTTCAAACGCCTCTGATGGTTTATCAGGAATAGAGTGGGAAGCTGAGAGACTAGTGGATTTGTGAGGTCATGGAGTTTACTATGAAAGGGTATGTATCTGGTTTGGGCTAAATAAGCTACATAAGGGACATTAAGATCTTTATTGTAACAAAGTAAGGAGCCATTAGGGATTTTTCGAAGGATTTTGGATTGAATACGAGATGATATGGAAGGTTTAGTTGAGCCCCAAACTTCAACTCCATACGTCCAAATAGGTCTAATCACAGTCATGTAAATGAATCTTTTGTAATTAATTGGGAGCTTTGATCGTTTGTCTAGTAAACGTTGAAGTAGTCTGTAACGACGAGCAGTTTTTCTTGTCGCTTTAGTCTTGTATGTGGATACCAGTTAGACGTTTGTCCAAGTGGAGTTGTTAACGCCATTAAAGTAACCTGTATTTTTATTTATAGTGGTTGCATTAATCTCCAGTTAGTTTTGAATTAATAAACATTATAGTATAGGTGAAGTGAGCGATTTATGAGGTCGCTGCTGCGGCTGGAGGCTTTGGCTGCCGTTACTTAGCAACGGCCATATGATTGTTAGCCCAACTCGCTAATTAGTTGTTTTTGGAGTGCAGTACAAGATGGCGATTAGTTGGCGTCATTGCTGTTTTTTCATCGTAAATAGTTAAAATGCAGACGTGGGCCCACTATTCTTTGACCGCTTTCGAAGAAGTCCAGCGTTCACATTTTAGACATCTTATGAAAATTCTTCTCACACCGAGACCATCTAGAACATCACCATCTCGTTGCCAATCAGAGTCGTCCCGCTCCCACAGCTAAGCTCTTCACCTATAATATATCTTTTATTTTATTCATTTATATCTTGTTTTGTTTAATAATATTGTCATAGTCTTTATTAATAGGTTATTTTTAGTTTTGATTCAAGGGTTTAATAATTATTTGTTATTAACTTCATTGTTTATATAGTTAATGTTTATTTTCTTAATTGTAAATATAATATGTAAGTTTGGTTGTATAGCATCAGTTTTCTCAAATAGACCCCAATATTCGGAACCTTAGTTTATTTATTTATTTTCCTTTTTTTGTTTATTTTATTTTAGTTTTAGTTTTTGGAGCCTCATTCAAAGATCCTGTTAATTTTGCGGGGGCTTCAACAGGAGTCCTAGGTAGCGGATCTGTTCAACAGGGATTAGTGGAATGTCAATAAAGGATACTGTAGGACAGGAAGTCGTGGGCTTACAACGAAGGGTAAAGGTTATTTGGTGAGATTTTTTTTGGATTTATTTTGATTCTCCATTTTTTGGCACCATTCTTGGAGGGTTAGGATATGGGATTGGAGTGTTTGGGAGGCAATGAAGGGATCATTGTTTACTGATAACTAGGACTGTGAATTATATGCTATAAAAACTCAAAATATGCACATAAATATGCAACATATAGGGTAAAATATGCAATTAAATACCGGAATATGCAACTATTTACATTACTGTTTAGAAAAAAAAAAAACAAGTTGGAATCATGGATAGCGGATCTGTTTAACAGGATCAGTGGAATATTATTGAAAAATAGTGTAGGACAGGAAGTCGTAGGTTTACGACGAAGGGTAAGGTTCTTTGATGGGATTTGCTAGGATTGGTTGTAATTCTACAATTTCGACACCATTTTGAAGGTAAAAGACATGAGATTGTCATAAGCGTAACTGGTTGGGCAAGAGTCGGGATGTCAGATGTATACCCTAAACATTTTTTTTTTTTTTAATTTTTTTTAAGTATTTACATATTACAGGTAAAATCTTATTCATTTTTAGCTATTTTATATAATAATAAAAATTATAGTTTATAAAACACGTTTTTATAGCAAACCTAACTAAAAAGCTAAGTGTGGTGAACAATTCGCAGCAGTCAAGCTTTTAATTTTTTGAGTTCAAGGTTCGAAGCTGATTTCTCTGTTTTATTCGTGATTTGTTTGCATTTTTAACACATTTTATCCAAAATCAACCAACAATTTTTATTTTATTATTTTTTTTTTTGACATCTCAGAGAAGGAAAAAAATTTTACTTTAAAAACCTTATCTTGCACAAAATATAATGATCTACAATTTTTAGTGCATAACATTTTTTATTGAATTAGACATTTCTGAGTATAGACTCTTAAAACTAACTTTTTTGTTGGCAATATTCTTCGATGTTTGACAATCGATTGTGGCTAAACGCCTAAATCAAATTCAACTTAAGGGATGTCTTTAGGCGCACAATTTAATAAACTTTATTTTTTTTTTTTTTAAACATTTTTCGATTGAAAGCATTTTTTAATATATTTTTTTCCAAAATATGAAAAAAAAATCAAAAATGTTGGGCTGTTTTTACACCCTCAACATTTCCCCCATTATCAAATTTAGATTCATTTTTTATATTTTATTCTCAGGACCCACCTGGACTATATAAATACATAAAACCTACTACTTCACCTTTTGTAAAGCAGACAATTCTGGGGGTAATTTCAACTATAGTAAGTGAGAACATTAGAACAAAGTTGTGCAATTATTGTACTGTCATTGGTCCTTGAAACGTGTCCAAATTTTCAAATTAATCAGATAGCTGGAAATTGGTGAAAATTACGATTCCTTTACATATAGGTGGGGTTAATAAGAGCGTATTAAAATGGTATATTTAAATATTTTGTTTTATAACCAAGTTATTTATATCTATTCCGTATGTCCAAATAGGTCTAATTACTGTCATGTAAATAAGCCTTTTGTAATTTATTGGGGGAGCTTTGATCGTTTGTCAAGTAAATGTTGAAGTAGTCTGTAAGGACGAGCAGTTTCTTGTCTTTTAACTCTGGTAGACAAACTTTCAAAACTTCCGATTTTCTACAAAGACTCATATATATGAATGTTATTAGACCTATTTGGACGTACGGAGTTGAGCTTTGGGGCTCCCCCACTAAACCATCCAATTCATCTCGTAAGCAATCCTTACAATCCAAATCCTTCGAAAAATCCTCAATGCTCCTTACTTTGTCACCAGTAGACTTATCCATAAAGATCTTAATGTTCCATATGTTGCTGATTTAACCCAAACCAGAAACTAATCCTTCCATAGTAACTCCATAACTACTCCAATCCACTAGTCTCCCAACTTGCTTCCCACTCCATTCCCGATAATCCTCCGAGGGCGTCTGAAAAGAAAATGGCCTAAAAGACCCTTTAGTGTAGATTTTTATTGAAGTGCTACCAATGAAGGTAGTTCATCACAAGTTATTTACATGCCACTGTAATTACTTTCAACACATTTAATCGTTGTATATATTTTATACAATTGTAAATATCAATAAATAATATATTCAAGTTTTTTTTTGTAATGATGAAATTACAAAAAAAAAATAAAAAATAATATTATATATATTATAGGAATGATTTAAGTTTATTAGTAATCTTCCAAATAAATTTCGCTACTTACATAATAGTTAAATGTTCATATATAAGTTGAAATATTAGACTCACCTGGAAAAAAAAAAATATAAATTAAAATAATACAAAAAACTGAACAATATAATTTTAACGTAAAACTTAATTCTAAATAATTTTATTTGTTTAAACAGTACTTGAGCTAATGCTTGAATACAGGTATATTTACAAAGTATTTCGTTAATGGCATTGAACTGCTGGATATCTGGAACGAGTGGAGAACTAAAGGGATCAAAGTGTGTCACTGCCAAATATTTGCCTTCCAGACCAACCTCCCCAGTGCTCGTGTTCTAACATCAAAACATCAGGTCGTGTTATGTCAGCACAGGGACATTGCATTGTGAAACACATTTTTTTTTTTTCTTAATGTGCTTATATCGTTAAGAATGTAATTTTGATACATAAATACATCCATGCCCATTAACTGTAGTAACTATCGTCTGAAGTAATAAAAATAATTTTTTTTTGTTTAATCTATGAATATTTTTACCACTGAATTGACTAGATATGTTCTCTGAAACAGGTAAGTTATTTTAGAGATGGGCCGACTTATCGGCTGCTTTTGTAGGTCGGCGAATAGTCAGCAAAACTAGTCGGAAATTTTTATTAATTTATCTTTCTTTGCTTAAAAATAGATTGAGATAAAAAGTGGTCTTTATTGATTATAATTTTTATTTTAAATTTATCTTTACAGTTTGTGATTTATTGAATAGGATTTTTTTTTTTTTTTTCCAAAGGGTTTCATTATCATATATCAATTTTTGAACTTTACGAAATGTTGTGATATTTTAATCAAAAAAATAAATTTGTTAAATTAAACAGTTTTGGTTTTATGTCATAATTAAAAATATTAATTCTTTAATTATGTATTATAAAGATAGGGACACCAAAAAAAAAAACTTTAGAAATTTACAAAACGTGTTTATATACAGTTACATGTACGGCTTTTAGTACAGCTTGGCCGACTAGTGGCTAGTGATATTTCGGCCTAAGTCAAAGTCGGCCAATCTCTGGGTACTATCTAATAATTACGAGTTATTTATTAGTTGTGAAATCTGTACAATCTATAAGTAGTCATAAAGAAATATAGTAGTATCAACATTTTATTTTTTATTTCTTTCGCCAGATGGGACATCTCAAAATGTGCACTCTACGTAAAGGAGAGCATCCTTTAGTTCTTAAACATTTATTGTAAACAAAGAACATGCAGCAATAGAGAGGTCCCATTGGTAACAATTCAAATACAGCTAAATCTTTTTTTTTTTTTTTTTAACTTTTATGATACAAGATTAAAAAGACAAAACGGTTATTATAGAAAACTAGACAAACGTTCAAAGCTTCCAATAAATTAAAAAGACTCATCTACATGACTGTGATTAGATCTATTTGGACATTAAAGTTAGGGCTCTACTGAACATCACCAATTCTTCTCGCATCCAATCCTTACAAACCGTTTGAAAAATCTTTATGTGCTCCTTACTTAGTCTCAATACAAACTTATCCCTAAAGACCTTAATGTTCCATATATTGCTGATTTAGCCAAACCAGCATACCTATCCTTCCATATTAAAACTGCATTTTACTTGAATCCCTTAGTCTCCCAACTTGATTCACACTCGATTCCTGATAACCCACCGAGGCGTCTGAAAAGAAGATGGCCTAGAGACCTTCTAGTTTAGAGCTTTTATTGAAGTTCTATTAGTGAGCCAGTTCTTCAAAAGTGATTTACACGGCATTGTAATAAATTTGCTTGGTGTATATTGCATACAGTTGTAATATCGATAAATAGTTTTTTAAAAAATAAAATTTTATGTGTTCGGTGTTCATTTGTTTGTTTTTTTTTTGTTTTTTTTTGTTTTGTTTTTGATTTCTCAATAACTTCAACTTTGCAAAGAACGCAATACTGTTTAGTAAAAATACATGAAAACTTATTGGAAAGGACCCAATGAAATGTACATAAACATTTCATCAACCTAAAATCTCCAAGACAACTGAGTTTTATAAAAAATATCGAGTACTGGGTAGACAAGATAGTTGTTGACACACCAGATAGTGTCAAAAAACAATTAACCAAAAAAAATAAATTCCATTTAAGTCCCCATAAACTGTGTAAAAATGGATTCAATTCTGCCCTATTTTGAAGATATCCTTAGGGTGCAAAAAATAAAACTGATTTCACATTAGTTTATTTCCACTATCTTGGTAAAACACATTCCAGTAAGAATATTCGATGTGAACTTTCTTGTTTAGCTCAAGTATAATTAAGGAATAAGAATAGTATTTACGGAATAATAACTGGTAAATTTTAAACTTTATTAACTATTCTTTCTATAATTTCAGTATCAATATTTACGAATATTTCTTAAAGGCAATAATAATGTCGGTTTGGTTTACCCAATAAGAACTAATTATTAATATAATTATAAACTAATGATGAGATCCGTTTTTTTGTCACTGAGATCGCTTCAAATTCTCCAGACATTGCTACTGAGAACACTTTACTGAACTCAGAAAGTAGAGAGAGTATCACTGAACTTTCTCTGAGCAAATAAAAGTGGACTGGAACGTCTAATACTCAGGGGTCAAGATATGGTGGAGGTCGAATGGCGAACATATTCTTTCGTAGAAACTTATTTTATCTGAGGAATTCCATACCAGCAGGTAGATATATCAGTTCTATGGGAAAATTTTGGGTCCTAAAATATTACTCTTTTTGATCGAATGATTAAAAATATTAAATTAGAAAAAACTAAAAATTATTTATAGTTCACTTAAAATCTCAAAAGTTCCAAATAATAAATAGCTGATATTTGACACCGATTCCGCCACATCAAGGACATCAGAATTAAAAACATCCTAATGGATACAAATTTAAAATAAATATTTGATAGGCTAAAGAAGAAAATTTCTCCCTGACGCCACAGTGCGGCCGCCAATGGACCCCAAAAGTCTAAAATGCGATTATTTTTCCAAACTTGTTGCCTTTAGTAATCCTTTCATAGTGACCTCAATGATATGGAATTATGGCTTTAAACCCATATTACAAAAGCAAAGGATAGAAATCATGTTTGAACAATTGGCCAGATCGCTTATCTGCCTCATCGGTACAATTTTCAATATATTGGTGGCCCTTAATCAATGTTAAGTTCACACCAACGTCACTTGAAGTTTTTAGTATGGAATGGCGTCGAGTAATAACCATTTTTTCATTTAATACCTTTGAATATTGTTTTTTCCTTAATATCTTTAAATAACATTTTTTCGTTAATATATTTATAATATTTAAAAAAAAAAAAAAAAAACTTCGACATCTATCAATTTCGACACAAAACATCTTAGTTTTTTAAATATGTTTGATTTTAATAACAAATACATCATGAATATACAAATCATTCCTGCTTTGAACTGCTTTGAATGGTTTTCTGTATATTTATTTCAGAAAACATACACCCTGAAAAACATTGATAGTAATTAATATTTTATATATGTTATATATATAGTTAATATTTTAATATCTTCGGACCTTTTAATATCTGCAAGCAGGAATGCAAGCCACTCAAATTCAAAGCACAATCTAGAGGACATTAAAAAATATCTTTTGGGCGGATGACGAATATTCCGTTGGATTCAATCTCACCTACGCCATCTGATGGGAGTACGTCAACGAGCCAGTGGATCAATATAATATTCAGATGTACCTTAATCAATTCATGTATTGTAAATTTTATTGTTGTGATATTACTTTTTAATTTGTAAGTCTAAAAAAACTTAATTTTGTATTCAAAGATCTTTAATATATTGTTTTTGTAATGATCAACTCGAGAGTTTTCTTTAAAAGCCCGTTTTAAAGAAATGAAATATGTCGAATTGCATGTTTTTTTTAAAAAATGTCATAAAGATTTTATAACTAGTCTTTCCCGTCAAGAATGGCTTTTGTCTACTTCGACCCGTAAGAGCGCCGCACTGTGTGACGAGGAAAAATAAAACAATAGATCATGTATATGTCCATCTATCTATAACCTACTGCTTCTGCTAAGAAACTGTCAAGGGAAATTTTCGATCCGAGAAAATCCCTTTACGTTACACGAAGAAAACCATAGAACCCTAACAAAAAGATATATTCGATGACAAAACAAGTTATAATACTGAATTCTTTTAAAAATAATTAAGTCTGCATCCATAGATAAGTAGCCAAGAAATCTAGTTCCGGTTATTATAAAAGTGCAAAACAAATTATCTTGGAGCAATCCACCTTTAAAGTGTTAGATGAAGAAATGTGTTGGTCAAGTCGTGGGAAAGTTCACCCAGCTTCTCAAGTAAAATATTGCTGCTGTTGTGTTAAAGATTAATAATAATTTTTTCTGTACTGTATTATAATTAAAGAATTATTTTTAATATAAATAAAAGCTAACTTTTATAGATATTATTTCTTATAACTAAAGCCCGGATTTTCGTGCAAGAAGAAAAAAAAAATTCTGAAATGTGCAGTAAAAACTTGAAATCGCTGCAATAAAAACTTAAAATCATGCACCAATAAAATGCAAATGATAAAAAATGTAGAACAAACAATTCGCTAGTTACATTTCTTTCCAAACCCAAAAAAAAATAAGTGGTTTTTTTATCTTTAAATTTATTGATCCGGTCCTTAGTAAGGGAGTAGTAAATAGTAGGTAAAT
Organism: Euschistus heros; assembly: GCA_003667255.2. Lineage (NCBI taxonomy): Eukaryota > Metazoa > Arthropoda > Insecta > Hemiptera > Pentatomidae > Euschistus > Euschistus heros. The sequence goes on along the minus strand of RCWM02000614.1, from coordinate 594,427 downwards.
CCTTGTCTAAAACGCAATAAGAACAAATCGGATCTCTTTATTGTACATGTTAGACAATAACCTATGTGTACATATTACTTAGGAATATAAATATGTATATTGCAATTACAAATAAAAATAACCGCTACATTTATGCTCTAAATCATCAAATAGGGAATAAAAATTCAAGTTTAAAAACTTACTCGAATTACAGTGTGCATCAACTTGTGTCTTTCTTTCGCTGCCGATATCTTTGTCAAAGGGCCAACAATATATTTATTTTGCCACCGGATTTTAGTTCCGGATATTTTTCTATCCATCCTGGTATCTTTGAACTAGCACTAGCTGAAATTTTAGGCATTTTAATGGAGACAACGTACTCCTTAGAGGGAAGTCGGAAACTAAAAAATTATGCATTCCGATGAGAAAAAGTTATGAGGGAGAGTCAAAATTTCTTGGAAGGTGGGGATCCGAGTTCCCTAGCTCAAAGTCAATCTAAACATTTTAAGAACACTGTAGAAGCGTATTCATTTTAACACGCTTGGATTTTTTATATTTTTGTACTAAGAATAGTTTATATCTCTTAAAAAAAAAAAAAAATATTACCTATATAAAAATAAAATTATTCATTCTTCTAAAAGTTGCTACTTTTTTCAAAAACAAGAAAGTGTTGTGCATTCACGATTTGAATCCATGAATTTTGTTCATTCAAACTGCAGAATGTGCAATTTTATGCATAAAACAGCAGAATGTGCAATTTTCATGCATTAAAACAGGAGAATGCCGCAATTTTATGCAGTAACCCCCAAAATGTGCAATTTTGTGCAATATTAAACTAGGTAAATTTGGCCTAAAGATCCTAATTCATATCAATAATTTGTCCCTGGCTGATTACAAGCTTGCAATAAAAAGATGCAATTGCACGAGAATCCGGGCTCTACTTATAACTTTATAACACCTAACAATCAAGTTAGACATGCATGCTAAAAGGAAAATTATTTTGATCAATCGAGGTGTTATGGTCAATTCAGTTAAAGGGATATTGATGGCCAGTAAATCTTTTCAATAATGATTTATATAAGTATTTATTATTATTATTTTAAACTTTATTTATTTATCCACATCTGTAGAATACATAACGACAATCCGTGGAATGTTTGGCCCTTGATAAAAATGTGTAAAAGGTGACATGTCAGGCGTACGAGGAAGAACGTACCCAATAGCTGTAATTCTTCCTTGCGACATCCATTTACTTCAGGAAAGTTAAGAAAGTAAATCTCTCATCTATTTACTTTTCAGTCCACTTTTGTATTTCAAGTATATAGGTGATGACCATAATTTCTATTAGTTTGTTACAGCCGTACTGTCACTTTGTATGCTAAGTCAAGCGTACAAGCCTACCAGCCGTAAGGCAGATAGGTCCAGGTAGGGCAATTTGTAATATACCTCCATACCATGTCGAGGCATAATTATTTTTTTCAATTTTCATCAGTGTTTATGCAGTATGGAAATTTATTTTCTTTCTCTATTTTTTTTTCTTTTTATTATTTTTTTTCTTTATTTAATTTTATTTTATTGTGGGTGTTTTTTCTCGTGTTTTTATAGACAATCAAAAAATTGTCTTAATTTTAATTTAATCATTTTACATTTATTGTTTTGTTTATTTCGTTTAAACGTTATTTTATGCTGCTATTGCCCTAATCGGACGATGCTACGGGTGGGAGTCTAAATTTTAGCCTATCCAGGTATAATTGAGGCCTGTAGGGATATTGATACAGATTATTTTTTTAATGAAAAAAAAAATTAAAGAAAATAACCTTAGATAACAGAGAAAAGAACCTAACATTTTTTTTTTTGGAAAAAAGAAATATGGATATATATGAGTTTTAGAAAAAGATAAGAAAGAGAGAAGGTTGTAAATTATGAAATAAAAAAGTTGTGTGTTCCAAGCAAAGGACGATTATTTTATTAATTTCGTGAAGTGTTCTGACTTATGTTACTCAGGGCTTAAGTCCTTCTTTTTTATTAATAGTTTTCGCTATTTTCCTTTTAGAAAAAAAAAATCAATAGCGTGGCGTCCGAGACTGTTATTAAGTCGAACCTTGCCGTCCTCCACTGGGTCGTAAGGCAACAGTGTGACGGTCTTGATATTTTGCGGGAGTGTAACTTTTTATAAGTTTCAAAATGCTGACCGCCTAACATTTATGCGTACCGAACAGGACTTTAAAAAGTAGAAATAAAGTTTCCTTTAAAAATTATTCAAGATGAATGTGAACTTTGCTCATCAAAGACGAGATTGAGTAATGAACTAAAGATTCGATGGGTTTGTTGGGCTACCTAGCAGCAGACACGAGATGCGGAAAAAACTTCGCACTTTTCTGAAGGTTGGAGACGTGCTTACAGCGAAAATACGTCGCTCTCATACAGTCGATCTACCTGCCGTATCGGAACTAGAAGTGTGCGATCAAAAGAGTGGCTAAAATAGACCCCCCCAAAAATATCTTCACTTAACATCTTTTTTTTCTAGTATCTCGATGCGAGATATGGAAAAGATTGACACAGTACTACAGCATTTGATTAATCGATTAAATCGGAATCACGACTAAAGATGCCTGCTGATACTGAAGAAAAATCTAGGGCTATGTCACAGCTGTATGGAGTTGATTGATAAAATTGAGGAGTTGAAGTTAAGCTAGATCAGCCAAATGCGTTGGCATACAAAATCCTGGGAATTCACAACAAAGTGATGCGAAGAGAGGAGTCGGACAGGGAATCCACAGAATCACACAAAAATACTGAACGTCATTTGCAACGGCCAATCAGCACAGGGAGTAGGCGCCGAGTGCCAACTACCTTCGTGGTTCGGAAAAAAACAAAGTCCTATAAAGGATTTGGGGTGTCGTCATTCACTGGAGATGGCGAGGCGGCCTAAGTGTACATGCCTTCGTGGAGACTGTCGAAGATCTGAGCCTGGCCAGGAGCGCCTCGACTCAAGAAGATTCTTGTTTTCGCGGCCGTACGATTTCTTTTTTTTTAGAGGGCTCGCATTAATATAGTTTTAGGGTCGGTTAGAAGAGACGTTAAATCGTGGTCTGAACTTGTCTCTGAGTTAAAGGCAGAATACGCACCATAGACTACGAGGATCGATTATGGGAAGAAATACGACGAAGAACCCAACGGGCATACAGAGTCGATTGGTATCCTACGTAGCGGTGATGAAGAATTATTTCAAACAGGCTATAAGACAGTATGTTCCTTCGGAGGATGAAATGCTTAGACTGATCAAGACAGAATATTGACCCTTACTATTTGGACCGGTTTAGCGTACATCCAGTAACCACGTTGAAAGATTTGATCATCCTTGGGAGGCAGCTAGAAGAGGTGCGATGGAGGATCAATGTATATCGACCACCCCCTACCAGCAAAGGACTCTTGAACCAGATTTGGCTTATCGCCCATACCAACGGAAACCCGGCTAATGAGAATAAACACCTTAGAACATACATCACAAGAAGTGGGGGGGGGGCTTGGATACCCAAGAAAATGCGGTAAGGCCACCCTGGGAAACGTCACAAGAACCTATCCAAGGAAACGGCAAGACCAATAATTTGTTCCGCCTGTTGGAACTGTGGAGGAACGAACATTCGTTCAAGCAGTGCTATCAAAAACGAAATACCCAATTTTGCGCGGGGTTTGCGGGCCTAAAAGGCGTGGAAGACGACAACGATGTGTGGTAGGTTGTGTAACAAGAATCAAACAGGGAACCGAACAAGGGGGTCCGGGGCTACTAAGTGGCATGGGAGCCTAGACTAACCCTAAATCCATCAACCCAAAGCAGAGTGGGAAGAATGGTTGGGATAGTAAAGGCATGTTCCTATGAAGGAAAAAAGGGAGCGAAAATTCATAGACACCCTGAACACGATTCTAGCACCAACGGCCATATTTGAGAATAAACATTCTGGGAAAAATCGAACTTGGTTTATTAAAGATTCTGGGGACTTCCGATCTCTCATGAGTAGAGAGTGCCTGGGAAAGATTCGCAGGACTGGAAGTCACCTGCGCGATGAGTCAGATGTAAGAATAAGCCGCAGCTGGAGGCTAATACGCTCTACGTGGAAGGAGAGTGTGAGATTTGCCAGTGGAATTAGAGGGCTAAAAACACGGGTGATTGATTTTATTGTTGTACCATGCTTGGTAGCTATTTTATTTTTCGGTTATTGAGCTTTTGGAATTAAATTCAGGACTAGGGCCCGAACACGTAGTTCCAAAACTCGTTTCAGTTTTCAGATGAAACGTGCCTTAGCGGTATCCAAGAATGAACCGCCTGTATTGACCCGACCTAAGCTTTCTTCAACCCAGCCCAAAAATCGTTAGAGAGTTTAGTTGAGGAAATGGCGTAGATGTGCTCAGACCATCAAAGCTGGGTTACTTCGTACGAGTAAAGTCGCATACATGAGTATATATGGAGGGGCAATAGCCAAACCCCCCCCATTCAGCAGCAGTTATACCCACGTTTTTTGTCTCCAGCCGAAGACTCACCGGCGTATTAGCTGTCTCCACCCTCCCCCACCCTCCGTCCTTATTACCACGCGAGAGCCAAGCCATATTCAGGACAAGGAGCTTGATGACCATGAAATGCCTCAAAGAGTCAAACCATCCCCCCGTGGAAGCCATCGCAGAGCGACTTTCGGTCATCATTTATCCTTGTTGCTGTTTGGTCGCGGAAGCCGACATTTACCAGCATATCGATTCTGCTGTGATGGGTTACCACCTGGGACTTCTCCGTCCAATGAATGCCAGTGATCTAAAAAGGGATGCATCCCTACCCACTTACCCCATATATCACCCAACATTCTCGATAGAACTACACAAGTGATGCAAAGATTTGGATCTTTCACTCATCGACATTCAAAAGTGCACTATTGGCCTGCAGATCCACTCGATGGCGCTCTATAAATTGTACCTTCTAAAGAGGATCAATTAAAGGCTAGAAAAGGCACCGAATCCCACCGCCCCCGAAAAACCCCACATCACTGCACATCCCTAACCGTGGCCTATTTCATTTCTGTAGAATGACTTTCGGGCTACACACAACTGCCCCCCAGATGACCCCAGCGACCCTGGCAAACCGGCTCATTGATGATGTATTGAGAGAGAGCGGATTTGGAGCCATAAAAAACATATAGAATATTTTCGTCTCTTTAGATGATATTATATAGTATCATCAGATTTTGAAATCGCATTTTTTTTTTTACGCTACTCTGGAGAAGGTTTTTTTTTTTTTTTGTTTTGAACGGGTTATACGCGGCAAAACTTAACCGGTGAAATGTGGGAAAAAAAAAAGAGCCAGTTTTTTAAGCCAGAGAAGACAAATAAAAACTCAAAAAAAAAAGGACATTTAAACGTCCTGGGATATGTGGTAAATGAGAACGGTCTTACAACGTAGACCCTGGTAAAATAGAGGCCATACTCAACTATACCAGCGCCCTAAGAATGTTTATTAAAACAGGTTAGACAATTTATAGGACTTTCCTCCTGGTATCGCTGGTTTGTTCCAAATTTACTCCACATTGACTACCACCCCTTATTATCACCTCAGTCTAATCCGATGGAGGCGGCCAAAAAACCCACCAAAAACCGTGTAATTAAGACCTTGATTGCGTAATATGTGAAAGAAAATAAATCACCGTCATTGGGGACAAAAATATTTATAAACTGGCCCGCGTTTGCATGAAAACGGCTCTGCTTTGTTTGGGGCTATACACACGAAGTCACGGGTTTCACACCAGCTTACTTGAATTTCGGGAAGGGAACTCCCCAGAAGTGGGCCACAGGATTACCACAGTGTATCAAATGGACTAGATATGGGAGACCGACACAGAGTTTGCTGACAAACTTCAGAACCTACCTCTGTTGGTATGGGGAAATTAAAGAGGAACTCAGAAAGGATTACGATAGAAGCAGACACAACTACAACACTTCGGCGAAGACATCAAGAATTTAAAGTAGGCGATACTGTTTGGAAAGAAGAAGAATCAGGTCGTTGTCGGAAGCGTCGAGGGGTACGTTGAGCGGGGAACTAGCACCATACTTTCGTAATAGTGTCGTGTTACTAGACCGATGCGGAAACCTCACTTACGAAACTGGAAAACAAACATGGATGGGATCAATATGGGAAAATGGCACGTGAAGGATCGATCTCGTTCGAAAAGCCCTTTCGCACCAGAACACACAGGATCTTTAACGATTACCTGACATCGCACAGGCTCGGGACCCCCATTTACGTCCCTTCCGAAGGACGGCATAGCTAAGGATTTTTTACTCCCTTTAAAAAATCCTAAGGTCATCTGCCGGGCAGCGAACCCGCGATCTTGGGTTTAGTAGGTTGCTACGCTAACCACCTACACCACAGGTGACCCCCTCTACATTTATATATTTCTTGGATTTTACATGTCAATAGATGTCTTGGTGCCCAAACGTTTAAAAAGTTTTTAATTCTTTAGCAGTAACCTATGGGGTGCCAATTCGAATCCGACTTGGGTAGGTCATTTCATTTTATTTTTCTTAAATACATGTTTGTATGTATGTATGTGTATATATATATATATGTATATATATATATATATATATAATCAATATATATATATATATATATATATATACGAGGGTGAATCAAATATAAACGGTAATTTTCAAAATTATTTATTGAATAATATTATACAGAAACTATACCTTCAACATTTTTCAATGTAGTCTCCTGCATTATCTACACACTTCTGCCACCGATTTGGAAGCTTGAATATTCCCTGTTCATAAAAAGACTGAGGGCGAGTTTTTAACCATTCGCGCAAGTGCTTTCGACGTCTTCATTGTTTTCAAATCGTTTTCCTCCAAGATTTTTCAGAGGGCATCGTCACATGTGATGAGACGTGGGTCCACCTTACACCCCCGAATCGAAAATGGCAAGTAAGGAGTGGCGAAGGAAGGATGAAGGCTGCCCAGTGAAAGCCAAAACTCGTCTCTCAGCCGGAAAAGTTCTTGCAACAATTTTTTTTGACTCAAGGGGAGTTCTACTCATTGATTTTCTCACGATGACAACGCAAGGCTACTCACACCGCATTGTTGACAAGGGATCCTTCTCCATGACAATTGCAAGAAGAAATGGGCTGGGAAACTCTCGAACACCCTCCTTACAGTCCAGACCTGTCCCCTTGTGACTATTTTTTTTGCGCCCCTGAAAGAATCACTTGGAGGAAAACGATTTGAAAACAATGAAGACGTCGAAAAGCACGTGCGCGAATGGTTAAAACCTCGCCCTCAGTCTTTTTATGAACAGGGAATATTCAAGCTTCCAAATCGGTGGCAGAAGTGTGTATATAATGCAGGAGACTACATTGAAAAATGTTGAAGGTATAGTTTCTGTATAATATTGTTCAATAAATATAATTTTGAAAATTACCGTTTATATTTGATTCACCCTCGTATATATGTTTAGTAAGGTACTTGAGGTTCATCAATAAATAAAAACAACTATTTTGGCAACGTTTCGAAACTATACTGTTTTCATAATCATGCCAATGTAACTGGTGGACATGTTATCAACTAACTAAATGATAACTAAATGGTATCGACTAAATATTTTAGTTAGTCGATACCATATCCACCAGTAACATTGTCATGATTATGAGAACAATATAGTCTCGAAAAGTCGCCAAAATAGTTGTGTTTATTTATTGACTGAACCTCAAGAATCATAATCAACATTTGATAGTATCAATCAAGAAATTTATCCATATATAAAGGTTTATTAAATAAATTGTACCATTGGTTTGTGTGAAAGAGCAGTAATTTTACTTACAAATACTATGGCAGAGAAAATAAATAGCGTTATAATTGAAAAAGTAAATTGTAACAGAGAATATCTCTATTGATAAGGTCTCAAAAAAAGGTCGCTGTCGATCTAGATTACCAATTTGATAATTTTGTTATTAATAACTGAATAGTACCTGGTTAAAAACTACACCTATGCGTGAAAATATCTAGAAATATTGTGTGAAAATAATCCTCAACTGCATGATACAGTGCAAGATTTTTATAAATGTAATAACATTTATATCCTTTGATCTGGAGTCGTTTTATTTTCTATTAAACAATACTTTTTTTCCTTTGCTTTTTATTCCAATAAAGTGTTTATTATGTAACTTGTATAAAGTCTTTAAGACATTGTAACTTCCCTAAACAAGGTGAAGATCAAGCAGTTCTTTAGGTCACAAGTTTGTAAAATGCAAGGTTACAGGTACTCTGCTCTTACAGAAAATGTAATGCTAAATCCGAAAATAAGGTCAAATTTTGAAAAATATTTAAACAAAGTGGAGATATTACAGCTTTTATGAGAAAAAAAACGTGGTTTCCTCAAAAAAGTCTTTGATTTATCGTATATCTGCAACGTATTGGAATAGAAAGGTAAGGTCTGCGGCATTTTTCTACATTTTTGATCTAGTTTCACCCAATTTTTTTTGTTATATATACTTAGAGGTACTCACCTTGTATGTGGCCTGCGAACGCATTGGAAAACCATCTGATATATTTGTATACGCAACAGATGGACAAATGAAAAATATTGTTATCCATCAGCACTTCAATAAAATGAATAAAAGTAAAAAAATTTAATTGTTTGAAAAATAATTACACAAAATAAATCAAACAGTACTACAATAATTGTTGTTATGATTTTCTTTTTTAAATTGTGTTAAGCGCTTTGCAACGCACGCCGCGTACAGCTAGTATTGTATAAATGGAACCATTAAGCCATCCATATTTACTATTGCCCACATTTGAGGCAGATTGTAATAGTTTCTCAATAAAAGTTTTAAACAAAATAAAAAGCTTTGATGTAAAACGTTAGGTTATGAGTGTGTAGTTTGTGCAGTTTCTTCCCCCACGGAATATTTCGATTTTCCTTGTCAAGCTAGCTGAAATTTGACGTTTTGTGATTGTTTTTTTCGAAAAACGGTGAGCGTTGAAGTAACATAAGACATTGTGACTTCCCCAAATCAGGTGAAGATCAAACTGTTCTTTAGATACCAAGTTTGTAAAATTCAAGGTTACATGTACTCAGCTATTATTGAAAATTTAATGCTAAATCCGAAAATGTGGTCAAAATTTGAAAAATATTTAAAAAAAGTGGAGATATTACAGCTTTTATGGTTAAAAAACGTGGTTTCCTCAAAAAAGTCTTTGAATTATCGTATATCTGTAACGGATTGGAATAGAAAGGTGAGGTTTGCGGCATTTTTTCTACATTTCTGGTCTAGTTTCACCCATTTTTTTTTTGTTATATATACTTAGAGGTACTCACCCTGTATAAAACTTCAATTATTAGTTAAACCTAGCAATTAATTACTCAATTACCTATTAAATCTATAAGTTATTTTGTAATATATCAGTGGGCGAAGCCCTGGGGATCCTAGTTTTGTATACAATTGTAAATATCAGTAAACAAAAGAAGGTTGAAATGCAAAACTGTTACACTTTAAGGCGTTTCGTGATGCAGATACAGATATTAGGATTAAAATTTAGAAAGTAATGCAATGTAACCATTAGTACACCATTTACACATGTTATCATCTCCCTCACTCTGCTTCTCCCACTTTTCCTTACTAACTCCACACATACCCAGAAGATCGCGACAAGCCATACTATCGCCAGAACTTCGCATACTTTTCCTGAATAATTTATGAATCAGGCAATTAGAAAGTGGGATCGGTGACCAAGCCTATCGGAACAGTGAAAGCCTCCGCCCGGCCAAATTGCCGCTGACTTTCATTAACACATCTCGCAAATGACCAGGAACGCATAGTTAACTATTATAAAGCTAATAGCTACTTTATATAAAGTATAATGCAGTAGAAAAGCTTTATTTTTTTTTTTTTAATTCATTTAAAATAGCTTCACTCCTCTTAAAACATTTTATTACAAAGCTACATGTTTCGGGACCACTTTGTCCCATCTTCAGACTGAATCAATGTTTAACATTATCTTTCACTTTCATTTAAACAATACATCCAAATGAATCACTTAAAACTAACAATCCATCAATGATAAGAACAATAATATAATTTACCTAACATTCTTCTAGTGTGTACCACCAAGTCCATTGCACTGTTACATTTAAAATACTTCAACCCATTAGGATTCAATGGTCCATTCCTTATTCTGTTTATTGTTTATTTTAAGTTGGCCAATCTAATATTTTTTATTTGTCTATTAGTCTAGTCAAATGGTTTTAAAATAAGGCTTGAAGTGGAAAGTTTATGGATAATTTTTGTTTATGGCTTACTTTATATTTTTTGTGGTGATGAACACGAATCTGAAGTTTTCCAACAAAATTTCCATCGGCAAATATGAGAAAAATTAGAAAAAAGTAAAAAAGCTTCAATTTTTTTAATTATTTTGCTTGTAACTTTGTAACTTTAATTATTTTAAGCAAAATACTTCTCTATCTTAAAATAAAGAGGAGGGGAAAATGACCTACAATTTATGTCTTTATGTTTTTTTTTTTGTCAGACGTAAGGTATCCAAAAAGGAATTTGGCCAACTGCGGGCCAGTTCCACTTCGCAAAAAATATGTTTGTCGTACTTTCTTGTCAATAACTCCGAAACTATTTGTCCGTTTAAAAATTAATTTTTCATAAAGTAGAATAAAAGTTAAAAGTATTTATTTAATACTGTCCTACTGTATTTATGTATTTTAATTTATTCTTGTATTACTTTTGTTTTATGTTTAAATGTTTATTTATTGTTAACTAATATATTTTAACTTTCTGATTGATCTCATACTTATTAACCCCTTAATCCCTATCCCTATAACAGATCTAAAATTATTCTTAAAACGTCAGATCAATATAGTTTGGCATGAAAGATAGCTTGGAAGCGACAGCAACAACAAACTAAAAAAAATTAGACCAATTCCAGGACCATGGAAAGAGGAACCAGGACCAAGAAAAGAATAAGTCATCTTTACAAGACTAAGAATTGGACACTCAAAATTACAGTTACTTATTGGAAGACAAACAACCCCCAAAATGCAACGAATGTCAGGTAAAATCTGACTATAGAGCACATTCTTATTGAATGCCAAAAATACAACAAGCAAAGAGAAGATCACAGCCTGACGAATCAAGACTTTGCAACATTACTAGAAAACAACTCGTATCTCCACAAACACATTATTCAATTTTTAAAAGAAACAAACCTGTACAAGGAATAGTTCTGAACCTGAGTATAGTGCCTCTAACCAAATGTGGTGGTACATGGCACCAAAATGTAAATAAATAAATAAATAAAATACTTATTAACAATTCAATTGTAATTGTTAATATAAATATTTTATAAATTGAGTTTTGAGTGTTTTCTATTTTCCTCACTTTCATGATTTCAAACATGATCAAAAATATGCAGATAGACTACATTCTATGTAGGAATTTTTTGCTAATACTATTAATTTGCTATGATTATAAAGAAAAAAAATTATATAACTTTTTTTAATAGAATTACAGTCACGAAATTCCGACAAAATGAAAGAATAAATCATACATTAAAATATTTCATTACACCAATAAAGTTGCCTACAATATTGAGAGAAAAAACTCCACAAAACATCTTAATACGTACTTTTAAACTATACTTCATGTTAAAAGTATGATTTCATAAAAAATGTAGTGTGATACAAACGTGGTGAGATTTATCCCCTATATCGATCATCTTGAGAATCGATCTATATTCAGAGGTGATGCTAAAGCATCTTTTATAGTTGTTGAAGAAAACCTTATCACAGAAAGAAAACAACAAAAAAAAAACACAAATACATTGATTTTAAACCGTTAAAACATAAAATTGATTATGTAATTCAAACCATTTAAATTTTTCCTCTAATATCAAATGAGATGTGAAACCTGCATATGAAACAGTTCTTGGAAATAATTTTTCACTGACCATTTCCGTTGGATGTTGAATTTTAAATTGTATTTATACGCGCCTCTATGCAGTCGCAGCGGTGGTGTATTTCTTGTTTACATAAATTTGCATTGAATCAATTTATGACGTGATAAAACACTTCGATGAATCAGCAGAAGTGGACAAGATCTGATTGAATTTAATTGTCGAATTTGTCAGCTGAGCGGAATAATACAGTAGACCCTCGGTAAAACGCGGCTCGTTATACCGCGGATTCGGATATAACGCGGGTCAAGCTCCGGTCCCGATCCTGGTTCAATTAAAATTAATAAAAAATAAGATTACATCGTATTATGGTTTTAAAACCAACAAAAGAATTCAACAAAAAACTTGAAAACAATTCATTAGAAAATTGAGTCATAAAAACTAGGGAAAAAAATGAAAAGGTTCCAAAGTTTAATAAGTTCTGGGAAAAAGGGAACTCTGAAAATTAAGTTACATTTGTTATTTTTATTTTTTTATTAACAAATTTCTAATTCTACTGAACATTAAAAGGAATTTGTGAAGGAAAAAAAAAATGATAACTAGCTGTTAACGTAGGAAGTAAAACTAAATAGGACGTTTAGAATTAATTACGATTGTCTAACCAAGTTTCATTGTTTTTGTTTCAATATTACAACTTTTTAAAGTTTGATTTTTATTAGAATTTTAAAATAACTTTAGAAAAGAGTGTGTACATCGCTTGTATCGTCCAGGAAATAAGCCGAAATTTGTTGCTTAGACAATGTCGATTGAATATCTTCCCGGTAACCTAGCTAGATGACGTACGGAGAAGTTGTCTCTATTCCTGCCTTCTTGGTTCACAGAATCCCCCTCATTTCCGTTTTAAAAACTGTTTATTATTCCTTTAGTTTTTGCCCGAGTTTATATCAGAGTGCATTTCATTATTTTTTTGACCGCCAATAACTCATACGGTAACGGTCGGGTTAAGAGGAGGCAGCAAACTGCCTTGACCCGCGCTACACCGACCAGTTCGATCCTTACGCTTCACTTCGAGTTTACATTTATCGATAGCTCTTTCCTATAACCTCACATGTAAACAACCACTTCTACAGTTCAACTTGGATTGTGTTGTTTAGTCTATTATATGATATTTAGTCTTCTTAAATTAAAATAAGTGAAACAGAAGTCAACAAAATGAATTTCATAAAGGATTAAGTGTTTTATCAATTCATGTTTTCTTATTCCCTCTTATCTAATGTGTAGAAGTGTTACAAAACTTAAGAACATTATTTGTACATGGATTTGGTGTTTTATATATTTTTATTTGTTGTATCAATTTAAGTAATAAAATTTCAGTATGCTTATTTAGTGAATACATTCTTGTCATCCATAATATTTATTGCCCTAAAGTGAGACAGATTGTATAATTATTTCAATAAAACTTATCGATCTAAAAATAAATCTGAGAAAGTATATCATAGGTTTCATATGTTCTTATTTCTACTTCCCTTGAGAAAATATAGCAGAAATTAACATCATCACTTTCAACTAGGATTCTGTCTTAGAATGGATTATCAACAGGGAGAATAGACAATGTTAAAATAATCACAAATTAAGAGGTAAATGACAGGTTACTATATAATTGTAAAACTGTTGGTGTAATGTTAAAGATTAAAGTGTTTTAAAAAAAATTTAGAAGCCTGATGATGGAGCATTGTCTCGGAAACATGTAGCTACAAATGTTAAATAAATAGGAGTTATGACAAATAAATACCTAAGGATTATGTCTTTTAAATATTTATAATTTGTTATTTACACTTCGCTCACATCACAAAGTTTATCAAGAATTAACATTACTGATAGTTTAGCATTATATTAATTTTCATTTAATTCCAAATTGATTTAGTGTCTTATATTTTGAAATTTTTATTATTTCCACTTCATTATTTTCTTATTTCACATTTTAATATCATAAGGTAAACTGAAGTTAATATTACTTTGTACAGGGACTTAAAGTTTCTCCGTAAATAAATGAGAATAACCTTTCGCCTCTAAAAGTAGCGACTAAAACAACGAAATAAATCGGAAGAAGGTAAGAATCGATAAAAGGTATTCTCGGCGGGCGTAGGAGCTGCCTCCTCTTAACCCGACCGTTACCACTCATTACTTCTGCCCTCGTTATACCGCGGGTACGTCTATAACGCGGGAGGTTTCATTTCCCCCTAACCCACGTTATAACGAGGGTCCACTGTAATTCTTTAAAATTAAAATTGCCTACAATATTACTAATTGTATTCTTATAATATGCAATTAATGAGCATTCAAAATAAATAAAGTATTAAAGGAAGAATGCAGGGGTTTCCAATGTGAGGTTTTTTTATTCAAACTTGTATAGCTTCTAAACGGTACGTCCAGTAAAAAATGTTATGAAATAAAAAATATTCCCCATTAAATTTCTAAACAGGGAATTCTATTCAAATTTTCGATCCGAGTAGCACCAACCAGCTACAGCGTTTTAAAAATAAACAAACCATTACACCAACAAAGGATAGACCCCAACCACAATAACTATGTCACACAAGGTAGTTCATAGCATTTTATGAAGTGAGAAAGAATTAAATAGCTTATTATTTTTTTTTTTTTAAAAAAATTTTATAGTGAACCAAAGTTATAACAGTCAGCAAATTTTCGATCGGAGCAACTCCACTAGAACTAGACAGTGTCGAAATGTTACACATTTGAAGGTGAAAAAAAAAAAGTTATTTTTTCATTCAAACGAATATAGCTCCTAAACGGTAGGTTCTAGCGACAAATGTTATAAGACAAAAAATAGTTTCCATTAAATTTCTGACTAGAAAACTCTCGTCAAATTTTCGCTCCGAGTAACATCAACGGAGCTAAAGCGTATCAAAAAAGGCACAACACTTTAAAAAACCTGATTTTGTTTATTCAAACCAATATGTCATTAATGTGTTTTATTGAATTAACTAGCATCCCCAGTCACGGCTTCGCCCGCTCTTATAAGTAAAAAACTTAGATAGGTTTAACTAATAACAGAAGTTTTATTTTTTAACAATAAAAATCTTATCATGCAGTTGAGAATTATTTTCTCACAATACATTTTTCATTCTCACAAGTAATTTTAATTATTACTGCAATGATTAGTGGGTTGAAATCTATTATATATTTGTCAAATACCACTCACTCACTTAACACGAAATCTCAGAAACCACCGAACGGATTGGAATGAAATTCGATATGTAGCTTCCTCTAGGGCCATAGGTGCTCGCTAAGAAAGGAATCGCGGCTAATTTGCGAAAAATGCGATTTCAATTTTTATTGGGTGAATAATAAAATATTAATTATCATATGGTAATTGGATATAAGCTAAGTTAAAAAATAGGTTAGATCTTTAAGCCGCAAAAGTTTGACCACCGTTTAAGTTCCTTATAGTTGTAAACAAACAAAAAAATACGATCGATGTCGAAACCTTATAATATTGGTACTTTCTGTGAACTCATGGTAGCTGCAGAGGTTACTTACAACTTACAAGTTTGAGTTGTTTCGTGAAGAGAAGCTATTAAGAGACTTATGTTAAAGAGGAGCTTAAAAGACTTATGTTCTCTGGTGATGACATGTAAGGCCAGTTCGATGTAGGGACAAAAAACAGATAAGAATCAATAATTCTACCAAGTGTATGATTCTCTTTAGTATCGTATCACGTTCTATCATGAAGAAGATTTTTACGCCTAAAGTATTGGAGCGAGGAGCGTGAAGAAACTCCTTACATACTTAAGAAAACCTAATGTCCTCAGCCAATTTTTACGCCTAATATGTTACGCAAAAGGAAAGAACCTTATTTCCTTTGACTAAACTTTCTTCAAAAAAGTTGACAAGTTGCGACTATATTCACTTAAAGTATGCCATAAGAAAAGCTGATGGTCTGGTATCAGAGCTGGGTAAGATGGTAGTGCTGCCTCGAAGCTTCACTGGAGGGCTATCAAAATAATATAAAATTAACTTTTGCAAATTGTCAAATTTACTTATTGAAATTATTCTAAGAATGGAATTGATCAGGTTTATTTAAGTAATAATAATTATCAACGTTAAGCTAACTTTTACTAATTTAAGTTGTCTTCATCCTAATGATATTAAACCGTAGCGGAGCGGGGTACTTTCAGCTAGTTTAATATAAAGCAATATTGGATATTCAATCATTAATTCTAATCTATGAATTGGTAATTTAGATGGACAGAGACTTTTTAGGAAGAAACTCAGGCGGATAATGGACTGCATTATCAGTGCTTACAACCCTATCGATAGAGATATTTTCTGTATAATTTTCTGTTATAATTATTCTCTGCTATAGTATTTGTAGGTAAAATTACTGCTCTTTTACACTACCACTGATACGATTTATTAAATAAACCTGAAACATCAAAATGAATATGAAATCATTGAAATTTTAGTTTTCTTAAAACCTTCATCAAAAACTAGGGTTAGTTCGCCCATTTTTTACACACAATATCAAAAAAATAAGAAATCGATATTTGATAAGGCAATACTGTTTAGTGCAGCAAAAATAATTTTATTGATTTCATTTGGTTGGATTTTAATTTCTATCTAACTATAAAAGTTAATGACAGAGTAACATACTTCTGCCACTTAACACTGAATTTAACTTATTATTATAGTAAACTATACTATTTAAAATATTCCTAGAAGTATGAAGATATTACAGTTAAAATTTGATACAGATGGGTTTAATAATTTTACCATTGCAAACTCTGTTACAGAATGCCGCTAACCACGTATCGTTCGATTATTAAACATCCCTAGGATCCACACGTCACACTAAATATTTATAGCTTTATATTATGACAGTTTATTTGAATTAAGCCAATTTTATTATCAATTTCTATCTCTATATAACACTGTACAGTTATAACTTCTCTTAAATGGCACTCGCCACATATTTATCGCTTTTTAGCAACAATGTAATAGAAAATATGTGAATTTTCTTATTTCTAATCCTTTCTTCAACTATGAAGATGTTGTATATAAGATTTGGTAAAGATAGGTTCAGTAGTTTTTGCGGTTAGTGATCACAAACGAAAAATGGCTTGTCCTTTTATATAATAGTATATGTATAGATTAGTTAAGAGCATATCTTTTATTTACTAATTGTTTAAAAACACCTGCACTAAAGTAATATTTATAAAAAAAAATATTATTTTGATATTTTTGGGATATTTCTTGAACCCCAACTCTGATTTTTAAAAAAAATTACAAAACCTTCCCGGGGATATACTTAATAATTTCCCAAATTTTCACGGCGATTGGATGTATGGTTTTTGAATATATCGAGAACATACATACACATATTCATTTTTATATATATAGATAATACAATCTATCTCTATTTGGGGAAATTATTAATACGGAGACGAAGAATCCATTCAAAAAATATGTAAACTGAAAATTTCACACTTAAATTAATATTTAAAATATAAATATATAAAACACCAAATCCATGTAGAAATTAATCTTGTTAACTTTTGCTAACACTTTTACACATTACGGATTTACTAAATCCATTATGAAACTCATGTTATTATTAGGTTGATGCAAAAATAATGCAGGATTCTATTTCCGTTTCATAATTCCAATTGTGTAAACAAAACTAATCCACAATGCTAAGTTATACACATCATTTTAAAGCCTATTTATCTCGCTTACTTTCCTATATAATCCTTCTTTTTTTTTAACATTTAATTCAGTCCATTCAGTGCCTCCAGACAAAATGACGTCTAGGAGCGATTTTCGGCAAATTTACTTGTATGAGTTCAAACTCGGTCGAAGTGCTCCGTAAACGGCTCGAAATATTAATGAAGTTTGGGGGCCAGGTACCATTAATGAATCTACAGTGCAGCGATGGTTTTAAAAATTCCGTAGTGGAAATTTTGATCTTTCAAACAAAGGTGGTGGCCGTCACTCTGCTATTGACAACGACCTGTTAAAGGCAATAGTTGAAGCTGGCCCCACCAAAACTATTCGAGAAATTGCGCAAGAACTCGAAATGGTTCAGTCAAAAATCGTACGCTATCTCAAGGCGATTGGAAAAACAATCGATGTTTTTACTGAATACCAAAAACCTGCATTATTTTTACATCAACCTAATAACTTCTATTTCGCCTTTTTACATTCAAGAAGACTAAATATCAATATAACACACTAAACAACTGTGATGTACTCGTTTTGTTCTATAGCATATTTTTTATATATATACACATATAGTTAAGGCAGGGAAATGTCATGACTAGAGACCGGATTTCTGTGATATTGCACATTTAGTTCGCTTTGATTTAGCGCTCTCTAACCCAAGCAGCTATCTCATTTATATAATAAGGATTCTTATTCTTAGATTTTAGTTTGCACAAAATTGCACAAATTTGACATTTTGAGCTTAATTGCACGAATTCGGGTTTTACTGCACGAAATTGCACAATTGAACCAAATCCATCTAATTTTATTCACTTAAACATTTATTCCTTGAAAATTTTACTTAGGATTTTTAGGCAACATTTATAACAATTATTTATATTAAATAGGTTAATTAGTTTTAAATTGAAAGTAAAAAGTAGCTTAAATCAAATCTATTTGTGACCTACTACTTTTAAATAATCGTATTGAATTAGAAGCTTTGAGGATTTAGGCAAACATTGAGGATCGACGTACTTCCTAGAACTAGACGTTTCCTCAGAAAATCTTACTCCTACTTCTGATTTAGCACAAAGGGCTATTTGTTGACAAGATTATAAAGTATCAACTTTGAAAATGCCAAAAAAAACGTCCGCAAGTGTTTCTACAAAATTGAAACAATGGACCAATGAATATCCACACCTGATATTTGTTTGAAACTCGGAAAGAAAGCTTAACGAATTGAAAATGAAAAGGGAAGATTTAAACTACAAAATTCGAGTAAATCATTGAGAAAAACTACAGCTACATTCGTTAAAAAAAATTAAATTATTGTATCATCGGAAAGGAAATAGAAGCTGATAATCTGGATCCATCCACAATCGCATGCTACAAAAATTGTCCTGTTACGTCCATAGATGTAGAACGGTCCTTTTCTTTGCTAAAGAACAGTTTAAGTGACAGGCAGTAGAATGTTACTGAGAAATATTTTGAAATTTATAATGTCGTACATTTTCACGAAGCTTTTAAAAACTAATTTATTTTTCAAAAACATTTAATTATATTTTGATTCCACGTAAAAGGAAATTTTAATAAAGATATTTTATATTTCTTTTAATTAAAAATTTTTTTTCATCTCCTTTTTTTCCCAAATTTTTAAAGTATTTTAGATTGAATTTAACTCTAAAACGAAACGTTTGTCGAAATAACTTTAAGTTTATTCAAGGCTGGTTAAGTTTTACATATTTGTGTAAATAAATGTATTGGTGCATGTATTAAGTTTTTTAAATTCATGTTTTGAGTTATTTACTGAACGATTTTGAATATTTTGACATTTTTACTGAACGATATTGCATATTTTGAGTTTTTTACTGCAAATTTTTTGAGTTTTTACTGCACTAAAATCCGGTCTCTAATCATGACATAGAAAACCCTACGTTTGTGGCTTGCAGTTGAGGGTCCCTGGATGTTTTAGTATCAATTAAATAAAAACATGTGACTATCATGTTTTTGAATTTGCGCCTAAATATGAAGGTCGTGTAATGATACTTTTCAACTTTAATTGTAACAATTTTCTCGATGATATTACGATGAGCGACATGATAAATACATTAAACGTTCTAAAGAAGAACGAAATATACCTTGAAACCACCAATTATTTTCAAATTGTGGGAACAACCGCAAAAAACTGTGTAATTATTCTATTATTTTCTGAATACTTATAAGTGATTACAATCCGGTAATATGCCACGAAAAATCTTTTCTGAAATTACAAGTGAACAGCTGTATAATTAATTAATAATTACAAGGGAACTTTTGTGTTCCTAATTTAAGGGTAATTGGAGTTCGAGGAAAAAATATATCGTTAATTAAGATTTCAATGCCCATGTAGCCTACAGTTTTCCTCAATTATAAAAAGTAGAAGGAAAGCTTTTCAAGATTTCGTTTTATTGAGACACTTTTAGGATTTTCTGAGAATGAAAGTATTTAAAAAAAAACAATTCTATAGACCTCTAGAGAACTTAACTACTAAAGCTTTTGAAATGAAATTAGTCCGGATTGCTCTGTTCAGAAAAGGCAATAGAGAATTTCGATAAAAAAAGTTTAGCAAATATAGATTATATTATATACGAGGTGTGATCAAAAAGTTCCAGGACTTTTATATACTATGGGAATGCAATGTCTCAGTTGGCAGCATTGTATTGCCTGACTCAACAGGAACACAGCTGTGGTTGCAGATCAATCATAACATCACTGAAAGTAACATTAGCACAGTTTGTTTGAGGTTAGTTTTATAGAGTTTGGCTATTTTATGAAAATGAATGTGAAAGAAGAGCAACGTGTTTGTGTGAAGTTTTGTGTGAAACTGAACAAAACGTTTTCTGAAACCTTTTTGATGTTACAAGAGGCTTTTGGTGAAAAATGTCTAAGCCGATCATGCTGCCATCAGTGGTTCAAGAGGTTTAAAGATGGCCTTTTTGTGTAAAAAACGCAATGACTGTCATTCCTCAGTCCCCCCTACTCACCTGACCTGGCTCCAGCCGACTTTTTTTTTTCTTTCCCCGAAGCTCAAGAGACACCCGAAAGGACGAAGATTTCAACAGTTGACGAAATTAAAGAAAAAACAACGGAGCTGCTAAACACCTTTACAAAAGAAGAGTTTTCTTGGGCCTTTGATCAGTGGAAACATCGGTGGGAAAAGTGTGTAGCTTCCCAAGGGTAGTACTTCGAAGGAGACAAATTTGAATAACCTGTATGTTGTATGAATAAATGTATAAAAATTCAGTCCTGGAACTTTTTGATCACACCTCGTATATATTTATTATATATATATATATATATATATATATATATATATATATATATATATATATATTGATAGATTATATATTTATGTTTTGTTTTCTTTTACAACTGTATTAGTCCAGTCAATGAGTGCTGAAATGAGGGTTGTAGAGTGGATGGGAAATGCGATAATTTTTTACTTCACAACTTCGTTAGGAGTAGTTAGAAGGTAAACATACTAAAAGTCCCCGCCCCTGGGGGGTGAGTTAACGGTGGGGGAGGGGAGAAGTTCTATTTTTTAGGTTTTTCGATAATATCAAAAAAACGGTTGACTCTAGAAAAATATGTTACAAATAAACATAAAAGATAATTCAATTTAATGTACAATTTATTATATATAAATTTGTCGTGATTCTAACCGTTTACGAGATATACGTTATTGAAAATCGTTTATTTTAGGGAAAAAAACAAATGTCACCTCAGTTTTTGTCAAACTTTTGCTTCTATCCCGTTCCACAATCGCTTCACAGAAAAAACTTCAGAATCAAAATTGTAGAGCATTAAATTTACTTTAATTTAATATATACGCTTCTGGTATTTGTTTCAAATGTTTAACAAAAAAGTGGGGTAAACTTTTTTTTTATTTCTAAAATTATCAATTTTTAATAATGTATATCTAGAAAACCGTCGGAATTTCTAAGAATACGTATATAATTAATTTTATAGGAAATTTAATGAGCTTTAATTTTGATTAGAAGTATATTTTTCTAGAGTCCACTGTTTTCGAGATATAAATGAAAAACATAATTGGGACCTTCTCCCCCCCCCTACCGTTAGCTCACCCCCTCCCCCCAGAGGCGGGGACTTTTAGTATGTTTACCTTCTATCTACTCCTAACGAAGCTATGAGGTCAAAAGTTATCGCATATTCCATGCACTCTACACCCCTCATTTCAGCACTCTTTATCTGGGGTCGCACTTCTCTGAGAGAACACGTTTGTTGGTACGCATTCCGAAACTTTTCGATCCAAAATTTCTATTTTTTGTGTGAATGCTCCTTAAATTTACTATAAGAACCTATACATAAAATTTTGATTATGTCACGTTATACACTCAAACAACCAAACATCGCGATATATCGTTCCAACGCAACGATAACAGTTGCCCCAATATCCTCGAAGAAGTAACGACCGATGATCCTTCCCTTCCCAACCGCACTTCATACAGTTATCCTAGGGCTATGCAGTGATTTTTCATGAAAAAGCCGCGGATTTTGCGCAGCCCTTAAATACCTGCAGTTTTGTTTGTTGACAGCACCGTTGAGGTGGAAATGGTCACTCCAACATGTTTTCATTTTCTTCATAAGCCTAGTAAGCACTGGGACACATTTGAATCGACTCTCTGCGCAAGAGTGTACGATTACTCCTAGCAGCGTCGACTCTTGTGACAATGAATATGAAGTTCGGCGGGTTAGTATTTCTGACTTTGTTTGCGTCCCATCTGAAATATGATTCTTCTCGACGTTTGTTTGATTCATATTCCGCAATATGACTCAGTGCGGACGTGAATCTCGACCGGGAAAGAGCCCCTCCCTCTAGCTTCCTTTCGGGTGCACCTATTGTTCAGGCTTATATGTTTTTTTTTCTTTTGTTTTTTTTTCTTTATATTAATTCTATACTACCTAATATTAATAATTAAATTAAATTATTAAAGAACATAATTATTTTGTCGTGGAGTACAGTCCAAACATTAAGTTTGATTGAAGATTTGCATTCAAATCGGTGTCTTGGGACCCGTCTTTCACTGATTACAGAAACCGGGAAAAAAAAAAAAAAAAAATGTCCTTTGTCATTGGCAACGAAGTATCAGGTTTTCATCGGCGGAAATTAAGAAAAAAAAAATCCACACGCTAAAAGACCAATTTCTTCAGGAGCACAGGAAGGTTGCATCCCTCAAAAGTGGATCTTAGCCACAAAAATGAAGTTGGTTTGTAACAAAAATTTCGATAAAAAAAAAGTTTAGCAAATATAGATTATATTATATACGAGGTGTGATCAAAAAGTTCCAGGACTTTTTATATACTATGGGAATGCAATGTCTCAGTTGGCAGCATTGTATTGCCTGACTCAACAGGAACACAGCTGTGGTTGCAGATCAATCATAACATCACTGAAAGTAACATTAGCACAGTTTGTTTGAGGTTAGTTTTATAGAGTTTGGCTATTTTATGAAAATGAATGTGAAAGAAGAGCAACGTGTTTGTGTGAAGTTTTGTGTGAAACTGAACAAAACGTTTTCTGAAACCTTTTTGATGTTACAAGAGGCTTTTGGTGAAAAATGTCTAAGCCGATCATGCTGCCATCAGTGGTTCAAGAGGTTTAAAGATGGCCTTTTTGTGTAAAAAACGCAATGACTGTCATTCCTCAGTCCCCCCTACTCACCTGACCTGGCTCCAGCCGACTTTTTTCTTTCCCCGAAGCTCAAGAGACACCCGAAAGGACGAAGATTTCAACAGTTGACGAAATTAAAGAAAAAACAACGGAGCTGCTAAACACCTTTACAAAAGAAGAGTTTTCTTGGGCCTTTGATCAGTGGAAACATCGGTGGGAAAAGTGTGTAGCTTCCCAAGGGTAGTACTTCGAAGGAGACAAATTTGAATAACCTGTATGTTTGTATGAATAAATGTATAAAAATTCAGTCCTGGAACTTTTTGATCACACCTCGTATATATTTATTATATATATATATATATATATATATATATATATATATATATATATATATATATATATATATATATGATAGATTATATATTTATGTTTTGTTTCTTTTACAACTGTATTAGTCCAGTCAATGAGTGCTGAAATGAGGGTTGTAGAGTGGATGGGAAATGCGATAATTTTTTACTTCACAACTTCGTTAGGAGTAGTTAGAAGGTAAACATACTAAAAGTCCCCGCCCCTGGGGGGTCAGCTAACGGTGGGGGAGGGGAGAAGTTCCATTTTTTAGGTTTTTCGATATAAAAAAAAAACGGTTGACTCTAGAAAAATATGTTACAAATAAACATAAAAGATAATTCAATTTAATGTACAATTTATTATATATAAATTTGTCATGATACAAACCGTTTACGAAATATACGTTATAGAAAATCGATTATTTTCGGGAAAAAACAAATGTAACCTCATTTTTTGTCAAACATTTGCTTCTATTACTTTCCACAATCGTTTCACAGAAAAAACTTCAGAATCAAAATTGTAGAGCATTAAATTTACTTTAATTTAATATATACGCTTCTGGTATTTGTTTCAAATGTTTAACAAAAAGTGGGGTAAACTTTTTTTTTATTTCTAAAATTATCAATTTTTAATAATGTATATCTAGAAAACCGTCGGAATTTCTAAGAATACGTATATAATTAATTTTATAGGAAACTAGCTTTCCCCGTAGCGACTTCGCCCGCTCTCATAATTAAAGAACTTTACTAATAGTTGATTAACTAAGAATAATTTGTTTATCTATAAAAGTCTTGTATTGAAGAATGCAATTGAGCATTGTTTTTTCAATATACTTAGCCCACTATGCACAGGTGCCACAAATATTATAAATATATAAAGGCAGAATCAATAAGAATTTATTTAACATAACTCCTATTTGTTTGACATTTGTAGCTACATGTTTCGGAGAAAATACTCCATCATCAGGCTTCTAAATAAAAAAAAAAAAATACATTAATCTATAAAATTACACCAATAGTTATTACCAACATTACACCTCTTAATCTATGATTATTTTCACACTGTCCATTCTCCATGTTATGAGGAATTATATAATATAAGACAGAATCCATGTTGAAAGTTAGGATGTTAATTTCTGCTATATTATTTTTAGGGGAAGTGAAAATAAAAAAATATGAAACCTATGATATACTTTCTCACATTTATTTTTAGATCTTTATGTTTTATTGAATTAATTATACAATCTGTCTCACTATAGGGCATTAAGTATTATGGATGACAAAGAATCCATTCAAAAAAATATGTATACTGAAATTTTATCACTTAAATTGATACAACAAATCAAAATATATAAAACACCAAATCCATGTACAAATTAATGTTCTTAAGTTTTGTAACACTTTTACACATTAGATAAGAGGAAATAAGAAAACATGAATTGATAAAACACTTAATCCTCATGTTGTTAACTTCTGTTTCACTTATTTACATTTAAGAAGACTAAATATCAATATAACAAACTAAAACAACACAATCCAAGTTAAACCTGCAGAGGTTTGCTTACATGTGAGGTTATAGGAAAGAACTATCGATAAATTTAAACTCGAAGTGAAGCGTAAGGATCAAACTTGGTGGTGGCTCGTAAGCCGACTATTACCTAAAGAATTATTATAGTAAACTATACTGTTTAAAATCTTCCTAGAACTATGAAAATTTTGTAGTTAAAATTTGGCACAGATGGGTTTAATAATTTTACCATTGCAAACTCTGTTGCAGAATGGTGCTAACAACTTATCGTTCGATTATTAAACATCCCTAGTATCCACACGTCACACTAAATATTTATAGCTTTTTTTGAACAATTTATTTGAATTAAACCAATTTTATTATCAATTTCTGGCTGTATATAACATTGTACCGTTATAAATTCTCTTAAATGGCACTCGCCACATATCGGTCAATTTTCAAAATTTACTGCGTACCACATTTTTATCTCTTTTTAGCAACAATTTAATTGATAATATGTAAATTTTCTTATTGCTAAACCTTCTTTCAACTCATCAAGAAGATGATGTAGTTAAGATTTGGTAAAGATTGGTTCAGTATTTTTTGCGGTTAGTTTTGTTTTATAAAAGTAAATTCTATTGAGTAAAAATTTAATTATTCAATTTATTCATGGTTAAACTCTTAACAAATATTACTAATTAAATGTTATTTTAATAACATACCTACTTATAAACCTGAAACATCAAAATGAATTTGAAATCGTTTTACGGAATTTTATTCTTCTTAAAACCTTCCTAAAAAACTAAGGAGATATAGATTAATTTAGAACATATGTTTTATTGGTAATTGTTTAATAACACCTGCACTAAAGTAATATTTATAAAAAATAAATATTATTTTGATATTTTTGGGATATTTCTTGAACCCCAACTTTGATTTAAATAAAAATTTACAAAAACCTTCCCGGGGATATACTTAATAACTTCCCAAATTTTTACGGCGATTGGATGTATGGTTTTTGAATCTATCGAGAACAGATAGACACACACACATTCATTTTTATATATATAGATTTAATGAGCTTTAATTTTGATTAGAAGTATATTTTTCTAGAGTCCACTGTTTTCGAGATATAAATGAAAAACATAATTGGGACCTTCTCCCCCCCCCTACCGTTAGCTCACCCCCTCCCCCCAGAGGCGGGGACTTTTAGTATGTTTACCTTCTATCTACTCCTAACGAAGCTATGAGGTCAAAAGTTATCGCATATTCCATGCACTCTACACCCCTCATTTCAGCACTCTTTATCTGGGGTCGCACTTCTCTGAGAGAACACGTTTGTTGGTACGCATTCCGAAACTTTTCGATCCAAAATTTCTATTTTTTGTGTGAATGCTCCTTAAATTTACTATAAGAACCTATACATAAAATTTTGATTATGTCACGTTATACACTCAAACAACCAACATCGCGATATATCGTTCCAACGCAACGATAACAGTTGCCCCAATATCCTCGAAGAAGTAACGACCGATGATCCTTCCCTTCCCAACCGCACTTCATACAGTTATCCTAGGGCTATGCAGTGATTTTTCATGAAAAAGCCGCGGATTTTGCGCAGCCCTTAAATACCTGCAGTTTTGTTTGTTGACAGCACCGTTGAGGTGGAAATGGTCACTCCAACATGTTTTCATTTTCTTCATAAGCCTAGTAAGCACTGGGACACATTTGAATCGACTCTCTGCGCAAGAGTGTACGATTACTCCTAGCAGCGTCGACTCTTGTGACAATGAATATGAAGTTCGGCGGGTTAGTATTTCTGACTTTGTTTGCGTCCCATCTGAAATATGATTCTTCGACGTTTGTTTGATTCATATTCCGCAATATGACTCAGTGCGGACGTGAATCTCGACCGGGAAAGAGCCCCTCCCTCTAGCTTCCTTTCGGGTGCACCTATTGTTCAGGCTTATATGTTTTTTTTTTTTTTTTTTTTTTCTTTATATTAATTCTATACTACCTAATATTAATAATTAAATTAAATTATTAAAGAACATAATTATTTTGTCGTGGAGTACAGTCCAAACATTAAGTTTGATTGAAGATTTGCATTCAAATCGGTGTCTTGGGACCCGTCTTTCACTGATTACAGAAACCGGGAAAAAAAAAAAAAAAAAATGTCCTTTGTCATTGGCAACGAAGTATCAGGTTTCATCGGCGGAAATTAAGAAAAAAAAAATCCACACGCTAAAAGACCAATTTCTTCAGGAGCACAGGAAGGTTGCATCCCTCAAAAGTGGATCTTAGCCACAAAAATGAAGTTGGTTTGGCTATGAACCATTATTTTTTTTTATATTATTGGTTCATAGATTGTTTGGAAATTTTAAATGTGTACATTACACTGGTGAATGAGTCCCCACTGGCAAGGAATCGTAGAGTTGTGGCTAATCTGTTGGCCGGTGAAATTGAATCTCTAAAGTTTGAATTTTTTCTTGATATTTGGCTTCCAACTTTGATTAAAATGTTTTCAAATTCGTTTGGCGACATTTTTAATGTCTTCCATTTTTAATGTATTCGAAAGTCCATTAAATGATTTCCCCCATTAAATAATTTTCGAACCCACCATCGTTTAGTCCGTTTTTTCTTCAAACTTCTACTATTTTGAATAACTATTCCAAAAAGGGCTACGGAAATCCCTGACAAGACTAGTTGCTCCGTCATAGTTTCGGGAAGAACTGAATTAAATATGAGTATTGGTGCGGACACGGTTTCATTTGAATCGGGGTTGAGTCCGAACAGATTAAAAACATGACCGACGGAGAGTCTGGACAAGAGTAAAACGTGAGTCGATTCAAATGTGTTCCAGTGCGTACTAGGCTATATAGTTCAAGCATTTGCTTTGCAAAATTCAGAGTCAGACAAGCCATTCTTGCGAAGCCCAGACCGATCTGCAAGGAAACATGCAGCGGAACTCCGAATGGACCGTTTGATTAGATTTAAAATTCCACCCGTACAAGCTGTGGTTCAGGAATTAAACGAAATGGATTATCCTCAACGAATGAATTACCTAATATAATCAAATGGCAAATCCTTACGAATTTCCTGATATCAATA
This sequence comes from Euschistus heros, assembly GCA_003667255.2. Lineage (NCBI taxonomy): Eukaryota > Metazoa > Arthropoda > Insecta > Hemiptera > Pentatomidae > Euschistus > Euschistus heros. Next base: position 566,151 of record RCWM02000614.1, on the reverse strand, counting down.
AAATATATATATATTTTTTTTTTTTTTTGCAATTTTAACGAAGTGATGATTTTTTTCAAAAACACTCTATTCCTCTACCACACCCTGTACAACAAATAAATTTGAAAAAATCATTACAAGAAAAGTCAATAACATGTGGAGAACCACTCATTAGTAGCACTTTTAAAAACTCTACATTAGAAGTTCTCTCAGCCATCTTCTTTGCAGACGCCTCGGAGGACTGTCTGGTTTGGGAGAAATCAGCAACATATGGAACATTAATATCTTTATGGATAAAAACATGTACACTAAAGACCGTTTAGTAATGAAAGCCCAAATCTCTGCATCAATAATAAACAATATGAAAAAAAATGTACTACTGGTTTGGACTCCGTCTCACGTGGGAATCAAAGGAAACGAAGAAGCAGATCGAGCAGCGAAGGAAGCAGCATTATCATCAATAGATATCACAAACATTTACAAAACATCTGACATTTGCAATAGGTTAAAATACTAAGTCAAAATGGACTGGGCCTGCTGTGGGAAAACACATAAAAACTAAACAAACTAAAATCAATTAAAAAAGAAACAAAAGTGTGGAAAAGCTCTAACCGTAACAAAAGAAAAGAAGCTGTTATAACTAGACTTAGGATCGACCATACACGTCTCACTCACTGGTATCTTATAACGAAGGACAATCCACCAAAATGCACATCATGCAATATACAATTAACAGTTCAACACATTCTAGTAGATTGTCCTTTATGGGATAGTTATTTTCAAGAAGAAGAACTACATAGAAACCTCCCTACCATGCTAGGTGATAATAACTAGAATATCGAAATAATAATAAAGTTTCTTGAAAAATACAATTTATTCAATAAAATTTAAAAAGAAGACATAGAAGAAAAACATAGATTGAAGGACACTAAAGACCCTCGAAGTTGAGTATCCATAAGAATTTCAACCTAACCTAACCTCTTTATGGATAAGTTTTTTTAGTGGCATCATTGATGATTTTACAACGGATTTAGGATTGTAAGGATTCTATTCGAAAAGTATTTGAAAGTTTAGTGGAGCCCCAAACCTCAAATCCGTAGGTTCGAATAGGTTACAGTCATGTATATGAGTCTTTTGTAATTAATTATGAGCTTTGAACGCTCCTCTAGTAAAAGTTAGAGTAGTCGAAAACCAGTTTCTTTTCTTGTATTCTGGAATGTAATTGCTAAGATAAAGCTTGTATCTTAAACAAATAAAAATCTAGCTAAAATATTGTAATAATAACTACTATAGTAGTTCGTAGCGTTCTTCTTGGTTCTTAGCCTGCAGTTAGGGCTAGATCGATTTCCTAGGTGGCTGCTTACATGTGGTTTCCTCCAACTTCATGGAAAGGGAATTTCCCACAAAGGGAATGAAGAAGGTGCAATAATTATGAAGGCTCTTTGGTACGAACCCGAACTGTCAGTAAGTGCCAAAGTGTACAACTAACCCAAAGCTTCGGGTACACCCCAATAAAATTTTAACTCCGTGAACTTTTACAGTGACCTGAAAATAAAATTTTATTTGATAAAGTACAAAACAAAGGCAGCAAATGATTTTGTTGATGCAAAAAAAAAAAATCAGTTTTTGAATATTCATTTCGCGGATGTGTCGATTCTCGATTCCACTAATTCTAAGAAACGGTATTAAAATCAATGATCCAAAGTGGATTCCTAGAAACCGATCGGTACCGCTGATGTTTTGTTATACATAATTACATAGTTATGCATAAATACATCGATTATTCTACATGTAGTCCAGTCAATGAGTGCTGAATTGTGGAATGTGGAGTGCATGAAATATCCGATTATTTTTTCCTCAGTGCTTCGTTAGAAGTAGTTAGAAGATAGTCATACTAAAAGTCCCCGCCCTTAGGGAGTGAGCTAACAGTGTGGGGAGTGAATAGAAGGTCCCATTTTTGGTTTTTTTTTATTATATCTTGAAAACGGTTGACTATAGAAAAATGTGTTTCAAATCAAAAATAAAGTTAATTAAATTTCCTATAAAATTGATTCTACACATATTTGTCGAACTTCCAACGGTTTTCGAGATACACGTTATTGAAAATCGATAATTTAAAAAATAAGTTCTAGCTCACTGATTGCCAAACTTTCGCTTCTAGTGCCTTACACGATCGTTTCTCAGAAAAAATGTCAGAATCAAAGTTATAGAGCATTAAATTTACTTTAATTTCATATATTTTTGGCGCTTGAAACAAATATTTGACAAAATGTGAGGTAAAAATTTATTTTTTAGAAGAATAATAACTGAAAATATAAACGAATAGAATGACTAGTCGGTGCTTTTTGCCGATTTTTCGCCAACTAGTCACCGACTACAGAAGTATTCGACTAGTCGGTTCATCTCTAAATATAATGTTAGTAATTGTTATTTTTATCAATTCTTATATTTTATCCCTTGGACTTATAATAATCCCTTAATAAACTACAAGAAAGGACAGAAAGGACCCAAGAAAGAGCCTGTACATCTCCTTTGTCGACTTCAAAAAAGCATATGACTCAGAGTAATACTTATAGAAATCCTGAAGAAGTATGGGTTAGACCGAAAGACCAGAAAATCGATAGAACTAACCCTAACTAACACGGTATCCAAAGTAAAATTCCAAGGAGCGATAAGCAAACCCTTTCAGATTAATACAGGACTAAGACAGGGGGATGGATTGTCACCAATGCTCTTCAATGTCGTTTTGGACAAAATTATGAAAGAACTTTAAAATACCAACAATGCAGGGGCGAAAATAGATACGAAATACAACCACATCAAGGTTGTAGTGTCTCGTGTCTCGCATATGCAGATGATCTGGCTCTGCTAGCAGAATCAGAGGAAGAGGCAGTAGGCCAAATTAACACACTCAAAGAAATAGCTGAAAAAAACAGGACTACAAATATCTTTCAAAAAAAAAAAAAAAAAAAAAAGAACTGATTACCACAGATACAAACTTCAGAAAGAAAATAGTGGAAACTAAATAATCAAAGTAACACAGAAATTTAAATACCTAGGGGAGATCATCTGCAGTAGAGGATTGGAAAGGGAGAGCATGAAGGAAAAGATCGCTAGACTGGAGAGATTGAGCTTTGTTACCAGTAACATTTACAATAAAAAGAGCCTGTCCATAAAAGCAAAGATCAGGCACTACAATACTGTAGGAAAGCCAGTTATACTATATGGGACAGAGACCATGAACCTCCCTAACCTGGAAAGAATGCTGAAAGTAGAAAGAAAGATCCTAAGGAGAATTTACGGCCCTAGGAAAACCCAGGAAGGATACAGGTTAAGATCAAACGAGGAGATCTACAAAGAAACAACGAACATAGAGACGGATATAAGAATTAAGAGACTGAAGTTCTACGGACATATGGTAAGAATGCCTGAGGAAAGACTTAATTAGGCTATTTTTCGGAAAATTTGAGATTACAAGAGTGCACAGGGATACATAAAACAGCTAAAAGAGGAGACCAGCAAACTGAGGATTGAGGAACGTGACTGCCTTGATAGAGAAAAATATAGGAAGAAACTAAAACCAATAGCGGTTCTCGTGGACAGGAAGGAGCCGAAGGAGGGTATGGCCTGGACGGAGGAGAGGAGACAGAGGCAATCAGAAAGAATGAAGGAGATATGGATGATGAGAGGGAACAGACTTAAAAATCCATCTTCATAATATTTGCGTGGTCTCTATGGCCTTTTCGTGAAAAAAAAAAAAAAAAAAAAAAAAAAAAAAAAAAAAAAAAAAAAAAAACTACAAGAAAATAATAACAACATTGTTAACATGAAAAAATTTAATAAGCCTCTCTCCCTCATTTGTTTACTAATTGAACCCAACTGACGGATAAAAGGAAGTTTTGAAAGAGGCTAATGGAATGGATTAAGGAACGTTATGTTGCTAATTGAATTGTTATCGCCAAGTGATGAAGGATATTGTTGCTCAATGTGGAAATGTCTATATCTTATGATTGCAGCAACTCGCAAAGTTGCAAAATGCAACTGGATATACAAAGCATTACCTTAGCAGATCTCTAAGACCACCTTAGATGTATTCATGATTGCCAAACATCGCTTAGCCTTGAAGATATCAATAAAAGAAATTTTTTTTTTTGAATGAAAATAAATAGATATTTCTATATATTCTCTTTATTGTATGATCTATTGTAAATAGAGAGCGAGGTAGATAAAGTTTGGAAAAGCAAGAGATTCAACTTTTAATCTCGGAAATAAATAAACGAAAAATCATTTTCTCTCTCTGAATGCGAAAAAAATAGATCCTGGGTATGTATAGTTCTGTGGCACCTGTGCATAGTCGGCTAAGTGTGAAAATTGCGATTTTAGGAAAACTGAATTGAATGTTTGAAATTTTTTCCTAAATCGTCCAGTTAAAAAATTTCAAATTTGTGGGGCATAAACTCTTGATAGTACCTTTCTATTTATGTTGGTAAGGTATGTTTCAATTCTTGCCAATATTCTAATATTTAATACTAATCGTTCCAAAAAAAAATCGAACTCTTAGTCCGCATTACACTAATCGATTTTGTGTGAAATGGGCTAAGTGATTAATGTAAACGTGATTGACCCCTGAAAGCCAAGTGCTTAACTAATTTTCAGAGTTAAGAAAAATTAAGTATACTCTCTCTTTTTCGATTTCGGCCATCTTTGGACCACGTTCAACAAATCACTCCTTGATACTCCTTCCCTTCTTCTTCTTCTCCTCCCAATACTTCCTCATCATTTCCGAATGGTGCTTCCTCCGCTCCTTCGACCACTTGCGATTCTCACCTCTCTCTCCTCCTTTCCTCTGGGAGTGACTGAATTTCTTTAATTGTTTTTCTAAATAATTTTCTATTCGAAATTAATTGTTGGGTGATGTTGAGTGAAGACAGATCCCTTCTTATCTCCTGTATCCATTTGTTGAACGTTTTCTCTCTTCGGTTGCTGTGTTCAAAAATTTTCTTTGTCAATCTTTTCTCATCCATTCTTGTTAGGTGTCCATAGAAGGCCAGATTCCATCGACACTTCCCCATCCTCTTTTTGGATGGGCCCGGGCTTGGGACCGGCTTTTGGCGGTGTTAAAATTAAGTATACATTAAATAATATTTTTCCTTTTTCAAATAATTTTTTTTTTTAATTTTTTATATTTATTTTTTTTACATAAAAGAAAATAATAGAAAATAAAATAACATTCACAGCATGCTTAAAGAAAAAATAATTATTTTATTGGTAGTTATTAAAACATTGAAAAAATTATTATAAACTTCTTTCATTCCTCTTCTTCTTCACCTAAATCTGATTTCAGCTCTTCATAGAGTCGCCTAAATGCTTAACTAATTTTCATAGTTGAAAAAAATTAGGTATACATTAAATAATATTTTTCCTTTTTCAAATATTTTTACTTATGTAGGGAAGATCTAACAGATTCAACATATCTGATTGCTCGTTCTAATTTTTGTAGCCTGTTCTTTTTCAAAAAACTTACAGTTTTAAAATTAACATTTATATCGAGAGTGGACTTGTAGTAGAGAACACCGCTGCTATCTTTGTTATAGTAAAGCCATCTTACCTTCCCCCAATGCATAGTGCCCTTTTCATTATCTTTTTTTCTATTAACTAAGGCGGTTTTTTATAAGGGACGAAACTTTCTAAAGCGGTTAATGATCCCGAAAAATGGCTTGTCCTTAAATATAATGCTATTGATTAAATTTCAGTTTTAAAAACTGTCGACAAACCAATTCGGCTACTCAAGTAGAGAATCGGTCTTCGAGAAAGTTGTAATGTAAATGAGTAGATAGCTCTGTCTGCTGTAGTCGCGTGCCGTCTAGGACCGAGTCGAAGATAATCAGAATTACTAAAAAATAAAACACAAGAGTATTTATTCGTATATATATATATATATATATATATATATATATATATATATATATATATATATATAAAAAAGCAATAAATAAAATCATGAAATCTTCTAATTAGAGATTTTTTAAGTAGTTAATTAAAGTAGCTAAATTTTCCTCGAAAATCCGCCTAAAATAAAAAACTAATCAGAAAATATCAGCTTCCAATAAAACACTACAACCCAACCCAAGTTTTACAAAGCTTGCCTTCTCTCGGTCACGAGCGACTGGACGAGTGTGTACCAGGTATGCAAGTTTAAAATGTCGTTTATTTCTTAAAATAAATACAAAGTAATTTAAAAAAAAAAAAAGTATAATATATTTTATTCAAAGTACTGACCCTCGCTTTCTACACATTTTGCCCATCTCTCGGGCAATATATGGATACCATTCCAAAAGAATGCTTCATCTTTATTTGAAATCCATTCATCGAGCCATTTTCGTACGTTTTCGAAATTGTTGAAGTGTTGCTCCGCCAATGAGTGTCCCATCGATGAGAAGAGGTGATAATCAGAAGGCGCCAGGTCAGGTGAATACGGCGGGTGGGGTAGGAGTTCACAACCAAGCGAAGAAATCGTTTCCTTAGTCAATTTGGCTGAATGTGCAGGAGCGTTATCATGCTGAAGAATGACTTTGGCGTGCCTGTGAGCCCATTCTGGGCGTTTTTTCGATCAATGCGTGACTCAAATTGATCATTTGTTGTCGGTAGCGCTCGGTATTGACTGTTTCGCCGGGTTTGAGAAGCTCGTAGTAGACTACTCCCTTCTGATCCCACCACACACACAGCATTGTCTTCTTCCCAAAACGATCCGGTCTTGCACTCGATGTGGATGGTTGTCCTGGCGTTACCCATGATTTTTTTCGTTTGGGATTCATGCATTTCGCACACAGTTTTTCGTTTTTTTTTTCTGTCGTTCGTCCAATTCATGTGGAACCTATTTTCCAACCTTTTGAATCTTTCCCATAGCTCTCAGGCGATCGGAAATGGCTTGCCTAGTGACATTCAACTGTTCTGCCATCATTTGTTGGGTTTGGGTGTTGTCTTCGTCTAATAAAGATTGCAATTCGAAGTCCTCAAACTTTTTTGGTCGATTTTCTCGTTTTTGATCAGTAACATCAAAATCACCACGTTTGAAACTTTGAAACCAACGTTCACATGTCCTGACGGTTGGAGCAACATCGCCATAAGTCTCAACAAGAATTCGATGACATTCAGATGCCTTTTTTTTTGATTAAATAAGAAAATCATGACATGCCGCAAATGCTCTTTATTTGGCTTAAAATTAGACATTTTTAACACCAAAGAAAGGTATGATACGTCCACGTAAACGACTTAAAAACAACTGACTTTTGTAAACAAATGACTAACAAACAAAATAGCGTTTAGAGATAAGCAAATCCTTCAATAGGCTAAGAGCGCATTCTATTGGAATTAAAACGACATTTTAAACTTGCATACCTGGTATTTGCACCATTCGTGTTCACAGCTCGTTTCCGCACGGCTCGGGTGGCCTCTTTGACGAGCGCCTCGGCGAGTGTGTACTGCCTACATGAAGTATGAAGGAATAGATAATGTCGTAAGTTCGCCTTGCTCATTTTCTAACGGTGTAGGTTTTTTTTTTTTGTTTTTTTAAAGTTGTAAAAACACTCCAATGAATTATCATCCCAAATCCAGGACGATATTCTTTTTCTTCTTTCTTTCCTTTGATGACTGGACTAATTTGAATAATAACACGTGTACATGTTTTTTTTCTTTTAATATAATTAATTTTAATAATTATATTATCCCAGCAAATAACCTTTACCCTACGTCGAAAACCTACCTCATCCTGTCCTCCTGTATCCTTTAATGGATTACCATTAAATAATGTAGAACAGATATGATACCTTGGACTTTATCTGGACAAGAGACTTACCTGGAACCATCATACAAGATTGAGAAGACAAGAAGCTGCACGTCGATTTCGACTACTACAACACTTACTTGACAAACGTTCAAATCTCCCGATTCACTACAAAAAAACTCATCTACACGACGATTATCAGACCTATTTGGACTTACGGAATAGAGTTATGGGGATCCACCAAACCATCGAATTCTTCCCGCATCCAATCACTCCAAACCAAAATCCTTCGAAAAATCCTAGATGCTCCTAACTTTGTCACAAATGAATTGATCCACAACGACGTTAATGTCAAATTACAAATAAATTAATTACTTAATAATGAAGAAGGTAGCATCGGAATCCAAATTGATTGACCCAAGATCGATTTCAGCAGAGGGAAAATAAATATATTTATTTATATTTCATAAACAGCCTGTATAAAATAAACACCTAGCCTCCATTCGTTTGAAAAAAAAAAACATCTGACTAATAGGTGTAGTTGCAGTCCACGCCATCTGCTCTTGATAATTAAAGTTAAAGTTCTGTAGATCAGAGTATGCTGAGAAAATTTATTATAATTGGTGCACATCTAGTCTTTACAAAGTGGGTACCCCTAATTGGGGGGCGAAACATAGGTTTTTTTTTTTTAGTTAGCGAAATCTCCGTTCAGAACCTTCAGACTGGTAGCCTTCATGGATTGTAGTGATAGGTTTTTTTTTTGGTTTTTTTATTCACTGAAATTATAAAGAAACAGGCTAACCGATGTAAGTTATGTGGTAATGATCCATTATTCTTTTTTTATTTCAAAGCTTTTTGTATTTAAAGTGCAATTTTAATGTAATAAAGGGTTAATCAACATATTTTTTTTTGTTTTTTTTAATCAATTTATTGAAATTTACAACTGTACAAGTATACATCAAGTAAACGGGTTAAAAAAAACGTATAACATGCCTAAACTTGAGAAGAACTAATCAGTAGTAGCACTTCAATAAAATCTACACACGAAGATCTCTAGGCCATCTTCTTTTCAGACGCCTCGGAGGATTATCGGAAATTAAGTGGAAAGCAAGTTGAGAAACTAGGGGATTTGAGTGGTTATGGAGCTTACTATGAAAGGATTGGTATCTGGTTTGGGCTAAATCAGCAATATATGGAACATTAAGATCTTTATGGATAAGTTTATTGGTGACAAAGTAAGGAGCATTGAGGATTTCGGATTGTAAGGATTGGATACGGGAAGAATTGGATGGTTTAGCGGAGCCCCAAAGCTCAACTCCGTATGTCCATATAAGTCCAATCATAGTCAAGTAAATAAGTCTTTTGTAATTAATTGAGAGCTTTGAACGTTTGTCAAGTAAATGTTGAAGTAGTCTGTAACGACGAGCTGTTTCTTGTCGTTTTAGTCTTGTATGTGGATTCCAAGTAAGACGTTTGTCCAAGTGGAGCCCTAGGTAGCGGATCTGTTTAACAGGGATTAGTGGAATGACATTAAAGGATATTGTGGGACAGGAAGTCGTAGGTTTACGATCAATATCAAAATACGTTTTTGACTAAGTTCTCTATAATTTCTATATTTCTAATTATAATCTAAAATCCTGTTCAATTAGGTTGTATTTAAGTCGTTGAGGATCCAAAGCTTTCTGCCAATTTTTCAGACAAAAAATCAGATCGCATTTAAACATAACTTCAATGTTCTGTTCTTTTAGTGGTCTAAAACATTTGAATTTTCAATTTTAATGCATGCTTGCATTAGCAGAAAATTTCTTATTTGTGTTGGACATAACAGACTTGTAAAAATTATTTTTCTTCCATCTTCTTTATATATCAGAAGATAATGGCTAAAAAAATCATATGAAACTGCATTCCTGATGTTTACAGACAGCTCCCAAATGACTTCCATAAAAGCTGATAACTCCGACCTACCAAAATGAGCATTTTTTTTTTTTTTTTTTTTTTTTCAAATAATTTCGGAGAAATTGAGAGCGGATGAGTGGATAGAAGAGAAAGGTCTCGTGTTTAAGCGGAATGATTTCGTAATTGCAATTATAGTCCGTTCACCTAGCCATCTCGGCGGTGAGCCGCTAGCTACTTAAACTAGACTGAGCTCGTAGCTATCTAAAAGTCACAGAAAATAATCCAGGCTATTATTTTTAAGAAGCATATGGAAAATGTTCTATTATTGGCATTAACGCTTCTATAAATTGAAAGCTGAGGTGTATCTGTAAATTATAATTAATAACTGATTTATAATCTTTTTATTAACAGAATATAAAGAAAAATAGAGGCAGAAACGTTTCCATATTTATGAATCAAATTCAACAGTATCCACTAAATGGGACTTAATTTATGATTATCTAGTACAACCAAGGAAGGGTCTTAGATTCTTTACTTGGTAAGGATGTAATGTTTTGATATCAATGGTTGTACAATGAGGTGATGATACCCCGTTGTCGATCCGCGGCTGAACCCGGGCTCCGAAACGTATACTCTCTTTTTTGCCTTTTCCACTGAATTACTCCACTTCCACACTATTTCCTTGTAAATACATTTTTTTAAAAATAATTTTTAAAAAAAATACACCGAAATTTTCAACTATAATAAAAAAATTATAGTTTGAAAAAACTAGAAAAACACGTTTTTATAGCAAACCTAACTAAAAAGCTGAGTGTAGTGAACAATTTGCAACAGCCAGACCTTTTATTTTTTTTTAATTTCAAGTTTCAAAGCTAATTTCCATGTACTATTCGTGATTTGTTTGCAATTTTAACACAGTTTGTCCAAAATCAACAACGATTTTCGGTTTTTGACACATCTCAGAGTAGGAAAGGGCAAATTTTTACTTTAAAAATCCTATCTTGGGATTTTTAAATTACTTAACTACCTACAACTTGTAGTATACAACATTTTTTTGATTGGATTACCAATTTCAGCGGTATAGAATATTAAACTTGACTAAAACTAACTTTTTCTGAATGTTGGCAAAATTCGTGGATGTTCGACAGTCTATCGTAGCTAAACGCCTGAATCAAATTCAGCTTCAGGGATGTCTTTAGACACACAATTTAATAAAATTTAGTTTTGTAAATATAAAGTTTTTCGATCCAAAGCATTTTTCTATATGTTTTTTCCAAAATCTGAAAAAAGTTCAAAAAGTTTGAGTTTTTTTGCCACTCAAACATTTCCCTATTATCAAATTTAGTTTCATTTTTGATATTTTATACTCAGGACCCACCTGGACTATATAAATACATGAAACCTACTAATTCACCTTTTGTAAAGCAGACAATTTTGGGGGGTAATTTAACTAGACTAAGTGAAAACATTAAAACAAAGTTATGCAATTATTGTATTGACATTGACAAATTTTCAAGTTAATCAGATTGCTGGAAGTGAGTGAAAATTACGATGAAAGATTCTGTTACAGGTAAAGTTAATAAAAACGTATTAAAAATCACAATTTTTTTATTCTTTTATTAATAGAAATTTACAACTGTATTAAAAAAAACACATCCAGTAAATATGCGGTATATATGAGACATAATGATATGTATAAAACTTGTAGAGGAACTACAATTGGTAGTACTCTAATAAATATTTACAAAAGAAGATCACGGGGCTATCTTCTTTTCAGACGCCTCAGAGGATTTCCAGGAATGGAATGGGAAGCAAGTTGTGCAACAAGTGGATTTGGATGAGAAGTGAGTTTATTATGAAAGGAAAGGTATCTGGTTCGTGCCAATTCAGCAACATATGGGATATTAAGGTCGTTGTGGATCAATTCATTTGTGACGAAGTAAGGAGCATCTAGGATTTTTCGAAGGATTTTGGATTGGAACGATTGGATGCGGGAAGAATTCGATGGTTTGGTGGATCCTCACAATTCTATTCCGTAAGTCCAAATAGGTCTGATAATCGTCGTGTAGATGAGTTTTTTGTAGTGTATCGGGAGATCTGAACGTTTGTCAAGTAAGTGTTGTAGTAGTCGAAATTGACGTGCAGCTTCTTGTCTTTTCAATCTTGCATGAGGGTTCCAGGTAAGTCTCTTGTCCAGATAAAATCCAAGGTATCTTATCTGTTCTACATTATTTAATGGTACTCCATAAAAGGATACAGGAGGACAGGATGAGGTAGGTTTTCGACGTAGGTAAAGGTTATTTGCTGGGATTTATCTTTACTCTCTAGTTATGACACCATTCTTCATGGGAAATGATATGTGACTGCAGTGTCTGGGATGCAGCAAATGGATCATCATTGACTGATAACACGCTTGTGTCATCAGCGTAAGAAAAAAAAAAAAAAAAAAAAAAAAAAAATTAATCTTGTAAATTTATTAATTTGGCTGTTAATAAGTTGTAAAGAAACTAACCGATGATAAGACCTCTGCCCACTCTGGTTTACCGAAGTAGATCTAACTCATTTTCAATATTTTAACAGATGAATTGTGAAAGATATATAAAGGGCGACTCCTAGGGCCACCGTAAGGTTCTGAAATCTGCTTCCTGGCATAGTCGCTGATCGAATAGTAGTCCAGTCAATAAACATGTAGAATGCATGAAATATGGGATATATCTTGGCTTCACAGCTTCGTTAGTATTTAGAAGGTAAACATACTAAAAGTCCCCGCCCGTGGAGAGTGAGCTGACGGTGTGAGGAAGGGGAGAAGATATATCTTATATATTTAAGTTAGATATATCTCGAAAACCGTAGACTCTAGAAAAATATAATTCAAATCAAAGTTAATTAAATTTTCTACAAAATTGATCCTATACACATTTTTACCTCATTTTTTGTCAAAAATGTACTTCTAGTTCCTTCCACGATCGTTTCTCAGAAAAAATGTTAGAAACAAAGTTGTAGAGCATTACCAGGTATGCAAGTTTAAAATGTCGTTTATTTCTTAAAATAAATACACAGTAATTTAAAAAAAAAGTATAATATATTTTATTCAAAGTACTGACCCTCGCTTTCTACACATTTTGCCCATCTCTCGGGCAATATATGGATACCATTCCAAAAGAATGCTTCATCTTTATTTGAAATCCATTCATCGAGCCATTTTCGTACGTTTTCGAAATTGTTGAAGTGTTGCTCCGCCAATGAGTGTCCCCTCGTAGAGGTGATAGAGAAAGCTACTCCCGGGTCTGATCCCAACCAAGCGAACGTTTCCTTACAATCAGCAGGAGCGTGTCTTCTTTGGCCCAAAACGATCTGGGCGTTTTTTCGATCTTGCACTCGATGTTGTCTGTAGCGCTGGTTGTCGCTTTGGCGTTACCCATGATTTTTTTCGTTTGGATGGTTGTCCTGGGCGTTACCCATGATTTTTTTCGTTTGGGATTCTGAAAATAAATCATTTTTCATCGCCAGTTACAACTCGATGCAAAAAAAACCCTTTCTTTCGTGGCGTAAAAAGCAGCATTTCGCACACAGTTTTTCGTTTTTCCATCTGTCGTTCGTCCAATTCATGTGGAACCCATTTTCCAACCTTTTGAATCTTTCCCATAGCTCTCAGGCGATCGGAAATGGTTTGCCTAGTGACATTCAACTGTTCTGCCATCATTTGTTGGGTTTGGGTATTGTCTTCGTCTAATAAAGATTGCAATTCGAAGTCCTCAAACTTTTTTGGTCGATTTTCTCGTTTTTGATCAGTAACATCAAAATCACCACGTTTGAAACTTTGAAACCAACGTTCACATGTCCTGACGGTTGGAGCAACATCGCCATAAGTCTCAACAAGAATTCGATGACATTCAGATGCCTTTTTCTTTTGATTAAATAAGAAAATCATGACATGCCGCAAATGCTCTTTATTTGGCTTAAAATTAGACATTTTTAACACCAAAGAAAGGTATGATACGTCCACGTAAACGACTTAAAAACAACTGACTTTTGTAAACAAATGACTAACAAACAAAATAGCGTTTAGAGATAAGCAAATCCTTTAATAGGCTAAGAGCGCATTCTATTGGAATTAAAACGACATTTTAAACTTGCATGCCTGGTACATTTACTTTAATTTCACATATGCGGTTCTGGTACTTGAAGCAAATGTTTGACAAAAATTGAGGTACAAATGATTTTTTTTTTTGAAACATCGATTTTTAATAACGCATATCTCAAAAACCGTTGGAAGTTTGACAAATATGTATAGAAAATATTTTATTGTAAATTTAACTAGCTTTAATTTTTATATGTAACATATTTTTCTAAAGTCCACCGTTTTCGAGATATAATCGAAAAACCCGAGAATGGAACCTCCTCACCTTCCCCCACCGTAAGCTCACTCCCTACGGGTTGAGACTTAAAGAATATTTACCTTCTAACTAACTACTGACACAGCTACTAAGTCAAATTCGCATATTTCATGCACTCTACAATGTGTTTATTGACAGGACTATTCAGATTATGGTTTGTCTAGGACGTGAAAATTGTATGAGATGAGTTGTTTTGCCTTAAAAACGAAGGTACCGCTATCAATGTGAAAGCAGTTTTAAACAATGGATTTTACTTGAAAAGATTATTCAATTTATTATTCAATGATGTTGAAAACGTGTAAACGGAAATAAACCTATACCCGTTCATAAAGACTTCAGTAATAACTCTGTACAGGTATGGTATAGTATACTCTAAGAAGACGTGTTAACGTTTATGTTTTTGACTATTTCCTATACTGAGAAAAGTCATCAATGACAGAAAAGAGTTGTGGCTATTTGAAAATCTTGTATTAGAGTTGGCAAAAGGTCTTCATTGCCAATCAAAAAATAATATCCCCGTCAGTTTCGAAAGAAGACATATTGCCAAGCGTCTTAGTATAACGGAGTTGCCAGCGTCGTTTTACGGAGAGAAAGTTAAATAAAAAATCTTTTTCTACAAACGCAACGCTGTCAATCTTTGCTGCCATGAATCTTATTGACGTCCGTACTATTGTGTATTGGGCCATTCACTTTGCACATGAGTACGTGATGAAACATTTGAAAACTGACTCCTTTGTTACGATATACGATGAGGAAAAATGTTCAATAAAATAAATCATTTTATAAAATTGTAAGCTTCCATTGTACTATATTATATTTCACCAGAGGAATATTTTGTTGTAAAATAAAAATATATTTTCCTCTAAAAACATTTTTTTTTTTTTTTTTTTTTTTTTAGATAAACAAGGAAATATAAAAAATATTGAAACAATTCACTCGTGTAAAAAGTTCATTTACATGATTTTCTGGTGGCCTTCCTCTAGTTTATAAAAACAATAGCCAATACTTCCAGGCATTGATGTAATCAAATCCTGTAACTTTTATTTATTTTTTTTTTAATGGAGATTTTTGTTGTAGGAAGGACATGGTTAAAAAAGCCTTCGGAGAATTTCCAAAGCTATATTCATAAATGAAATCACTAGAGGTGAACCTAGACTGAATATAGGAAAAAAATTTGGGAAATAAATTAAAAAGTACTACCGCATATTCGTCATACTGTTACAAATTTTTACATTAAACATTAAATAAAGGATTTAAAAATATGTTTTGATTATTAATATTAAATCGATACTACAATTATTGTAGTACTGTTTGATTTATTTTGTGAATTATTTTCAAACAATTACTTTTTTTTTACTTTTATTCATTTTATTGAAGTGATGGATAAACAATATTTTTCATTTGTCCATCTGTTGCTTATACAAATAAATCAGATGGTTTTCCAATGCGTTAGCAGGCCACATACAGGGTGAGTATCTCTTACAAGTGTAAAAAAAAAAAAAAAAAAGGGAAACTAGATCAAAAATGTAGCAAAATGCCGCAGACCTTACCTTTCTATTCCAATCCGTTGCAGATATACGATAAATCAAAGACTTTTTTGAGGAAACTACGTTTTTTCTCATAAAAGCTGTAATATCTCCACTTTTTTTAAATATTTTTCAAATTTTGACCACATTTTCGTATTTAGCAATAAATTTTCAATAATAGCTGAGTACCTGTAAGCTTGAATTTTACAAATTTGGTATCTAAAGAACAGTTTGATCTTCACCTAATTTGGGGAAATCACAATGTCGTATTTACTTCGACGCTCACCGTTTTTCGAAAAAAACTATTCACAAAACGTCAAATTTCACAAAAACTTGCAAATTTAATTAGCTTTCGAATGATTTGTTATGCGTATTGATTTTTTTTCAATTTCATGGAGAAATGTACTTTGAAACCGAAAAAAAAAACATGGTGTTCTCATTTAGCATAAAAATAAGTTACTTATGTAAATAAAACATTATGACAATCCCTTAATGGAAATGTGCATTTTAAACATAATAAACTCTTCATTGGAATAAAAAGCAAAGAAAAAAAATATTGTTTAATAGAAAATAAAGGAAAACTATCAATTTTAATTTTTTTTATTATATTTTCAATGTAATTGGTATTAGCTTCTGAATGCAGATAATATTAAAGAATACTACTTTATGAGGTGAATATTATAGGCAGATGAGTCTGTTTTTACCGGGGAAGCCATTTCTACCTATCTATGTATATCATTGGTTTATATTTGTATTGCTTTCAAATAATGTGGAGGAGCAGAATGGTGTTGGAAAATCAAATTTTGCCGATTTTTCAGTTGGAATATCGTGATGAAGTTGTGGTAGGATGTTTTGTAACAAATCTTATTGTTAGTAATCTCATCATTCAATCTGTTGGGCATACTATGATTTTTCAACCTCGACAGCAATAAAAAGATGAATAAGCCAACGATACTATGTAACGGTAGAAATGCCTTCCCCTGTAAAAACAGACCCATCTAGCCATAAATCCACCTCAAAAAGTAGTAATCTTTAATATCATCTGCATTCAGAAGCTAATACCAAAATTGAGGTTTTTGTTCATTATCATTGAGTTTTAAACCTTACATTGAAAATCTAATAAAATAAATCCTAAATTATAGTAATAAATACATAAATGTAATAACATAAGATCCTCTGATCTGGTGTCGCTTTATTGATATTTTTCCTTTATATTCTATTAAACAATATTTTTTTTTTTTTTTTTTACTTTTTATTCCAATGTTTAAAATGCAAATTTCCACTAAGGGATTGTCATAATGTTTTATTTACACAAGTAACTTATTTGTATGCCAAATGAGAAAACCATGTTTTTTTTTTTTTTCGGTTTCAAAAGTACATTTCTCCATGAAATTGAAACAAAATCAATACGCATATCATATCATTCTAAAGCTAATTAAATTTGCAAGTTTTTGTGAAATTTGACGTTTTGTGAATGTTTTTTTCGAAAAACGGTGAGCGTCGAAGTAAATACGACATTGTGACTTCCCCAAATAAGGTGAAGATCAAGCTGTTCTTTAGATACCAAGTTTGTAAAATTCAAGGTTACAGGTACTCAGCTATTATTGAAAATTTAATGCTCAATCCGAAAATGTGGTCAAAATTTAAAAAATATTTAAACAAAGTGGAGATATTACAGCTTTTATGAGAAAAAACGTGGTTTCCTCAAAAAAGTCTTTGATTTTTCGTATATCTGCAACGTATTGGAATAGAAAGGTAATGTCTGCGGCATTTTCCTACATTTTTGATCTAGTTTCACCCAATTTTTTTTTTCCACTAAGAGATACTCACCTTGTATGTGGCCTGCTGACGCATTGTGGATTTATTTGTATACGCAACAGATGGATAATGAAAAATATGGTTTATCCATCAGCACTTCAATAAAATGAATAAAAGTAAAAAAATTTAATTGTTTGAAAAATAATTACACAAAATAAATCAAACAGTACTACAATAATTGTTGTTATGATTTTCTTTTTTAAATTGTGTTAAGCGCTTTGCAACGCACGCCGCGTACAGCTAGTATTGTATAAATGGAACCATTAAGCCATCCATATTTACTATTGCCCACATTTGAGGCAGATTGTAATAGTTTCTCAATAAAAGTTTTAAACAAAATAAAAAGCTTTGATGTAAAACGTTAGGTTATGAGTGTGTAGTTTGTGCAGTTTCTTCCCTCACGGAATATTTCGATTTTCCTTGTCAAAGCTATACCGAAGGATAGTAAATCAGTATATTTTGACACACAATCCTTTGTCTGTATAATGGGAAGAATTTTAATCTAAAGTCAAAACAATAACCACTTCTGCTTTGACCGTTTCTAAAGATATGTAGACTAAAAGACCAGAAAATTTTGTGATAATTTTATAATTTTCTATCTTCCAGCTAAGAGGCCACCACCACACCAATCAAGCATGATGAAATAAAACACACGTTAAAAACACAAATAGTGTTTCACGAAATTATCTATGTACAGGCATAGCAGTAAACTCCACACAACAAAGCCTTAAAATGTCATTGAACAGCTGTTAATGTACGATTCGACTGTCACGAACCTACATGAGATTTCGTGCCACATATTGCGCAATACACCATAACAAAGCTTTAACAGATGTTATTGCTCAAGTTGCACAATATTACTAACAAGGGTCGCAACTCAACAAGAATATAATTACATATTCCTGATATTCCTGAACACATACGGGCTTCCCTCTCATTAGCTGGCCTCATTATCGGGAAATTTCTGAGCCTGTTGAGAGAAACGAGTACCGCAATACAAACTTTAATGAAGTCCTACAGTTTGTTGTTGTTGGACTTCTAGAGCACAACGTAACTGCGAAATATCAACTCATGCAGTAATTAAAAGTTTCAACATGACTGTATTTAAACAAAGAAAAAAACAAAAAAGACATGGCCCTATGTTGATCTATTATATACATCTATTTTCTAAACTAACATACATGCAGAATGATGATATATTTTTATATAATTACGAAATCAATTATTTATTTAAATTTTTTTTTTTTTTTTTTTTTTTAATCAGTTATTGATATTTACAACTGTACGAAATAATATACAACAAGTAAATGTGTTGACAGTGAATACAATGGCATGTAAATAACTTGTGAAAAAAAACTACTCACTTGTGCACTTCAATAAAATCTACACTGAAAGGTCTCTAGGCCATCTTCTTTTCAGACGCCTCGGAGGATTATCAGGGTGGAGAAGGAAGCAACTTGGGAGACTAGTGGATTGGAGTGGTTATGGAGCTTACTATGGAAGGATAGGTATCTGGTCTGGGCTAAATCAGAAACATAATGAACATTAAGATCTTTATGGATAAGTTTATTGGTCACAAAGTAAGGAGCATTCAGGATTTTTCGAAGGAGTTTGGATTGTAAGGATTAGATACGAGATGAATTGGATGGTTTAGAAGAGCCCCAAAGCTCAACTCCGTACGTCCAAATAGGTCTAATCACGGTCATTGAACGTTTGTCTAATAAATGTTGAAGTAGTCTGTAACGACGGGCAGTTTCTTGTCGTTTTAGTCTTGTATGTGGATTCCAAGTGAGACGTTTGTCCAAATGGAGTCCCAGGTAGCGGATTTGATCAACAGGGATTAGAGGAATATCATTATTTAAATTCAAAAATAAAATCTTAAAGTTCAGCTGTTCAGTTTTTATTTATAATTTTTATTTATTGATTTATTTTTTAACACGAAACGGCCTTAAAGACCACGAGTTCATGACTATGGATTCTCCCCTCAGTTCTTTCTATCCATTTCTCCTTCATTATTTTTTTATTGCCTTTGTTCCCTCTCCTCCGTCCAGGCAATCCCCCTCATAGGCTTCCTCCTGTTCACAAGAACTGTGACCTCATGCAACCTCTTTCTGTATTCCTCTTTGTCCAAACAATCTTGGTCGTTTATCCCCACTTTTCTTGTTTCTTCTTTCAACTGCTTGATGTATCCTTGTGAGCTCTGGTAGCCCCAGAGTTTCTGCTATTGCAGAAACTCTGGGGCTACCAGAGCCTCCGGAAAGGCTGAAAAAAGCTATATTTAGCTTTTTTCAGCCTTTCCGGAGGCATCCTAACCATGTATCCGTAGAATTTTAGTCTCCTGATCCTTATCTCAGTTTCCATGTCTTTGATTTCCTTGTTTGCTCTTAACCTGTAACCTTCTTGTGTCTTCCTAGGACCATAGATCCTTCTTAGGATCTTTCTTTCGGCTTTCAGCAGCTTTTCTAGGTTGGGAAGGTTCATGGTTTCCGTCCCACACAGTATGACCGGTTTTACCACAGTTTTGAAATGCCTAATTTTTTTTTTATGGACAAATTCCTTTTATTGTATATGTTGCTGGTTGCGAAACTCAGTCTTTCCAGGTTGGTAATCCTCTCCTTCATGCTCTCCCCCTCCAATCATCTGCTCCAAATGGTTTCCCCCAGGTATTTAAACTTGTGTGTCTCTTTTATCGATCCATATTTTGTATTTCGGATTTGTAGTCATAAGCTTTGTTGTTTCAAAGGAAATATATTTTTTTCTTATATATAAAAAAATACTTTTTTGAAAGAAGAACATTAACATTTTTTCATTTATATCTTAACGGTTTTTTACCTAATCAAATATTAACCACGCAAACTGGATTATATTTTTGCGCATATTTGCTCAGTTTGACGGAGTTCCTCAAGGAAGTATCTTAGCTCCCATCCTCCACACATTGTATACAGTTGACATCCCGACCCATCCTAGCACCATCCTCATCACATACGCTGATGGCACATGTGTATTATCAGTAAACAATGATCCTTTCATTGCATTCTAGGCACTCCAATCTCATATCATAAACCTTCAAGAATGGTGTCGAAAATAGAGAATTAAAATAAATCCCATCAAATAACCTTCACCCTTCGTCTTAAACAGTATCCTTTAATGGAATTCCTCTAATCCCTGTTGAACAGATCCGCTACCTGGGACTCCATCTGGATAAACGTCTCAATTGGAATCCACATACAAGACTAAAACGACAAGTAACGGCCCGTCGTTACAGACTACTCCAACATTTACTAGACAAACGTTTAAAGCTTCCAATAAATTACAAAAGACTCATTTACATGACAGTTATTAGACCTATTTGGTCATACAGAGTTGAGCCTTGGGGCTCCACTAAACCATCCAATTCTTCTCGTTTCTAATCCTTGATATCCAAAATCCTCAATGCTCCTTACTTTGTCACCAATAAACTTATCCATAAAGATCTTAATGTTCCATATGTTGATGATTTAGCCCAAACCAGATACCTATCCTTCCATGTTAAGCTCCATAACCAGTCCAATCCACTAGTATCCCAACTTGCTTCACATTGGGTTCCTGATAAGCCACCGACGCCTCTGAAAAGAAGATGGCCAAGGGATCTTAGCTTAGTTTAGATTTTATTGAAGTGTTACTAGTGAGTAGTTCTTCACAAGTGGTTAATATGACGTTATAATAATTTTTTTTTTTTTTTTTTTATTTCGGTAAAATATTTTTTTCTTTTCTTTTTGAAAATACTACTATCCTCCAAAATTAATAAGTAATAAAAGAAATAGCTAAGTATACTACTGAACCTTGATTTTTTCTTGCAAAATCACAAAAAAGATGTTTTATGTTTTATCCTTCTAAGATAAATGTATTCAAGGTTATAAATATTTTTGTAAACCCTTACAAACGCAAAATTTGCCGTGTTCAGTGAATCTTAAAATGGCTATCATAAATAAACAGTTTGAATTAAAAATGAAAAAAAAAGAAAGAAAAGAAAATGTTTTTTTAAAAATGGGGGAAACAACATGGAAAGTTTCATAATTTTTAAAATGGTCAAGCAACCACTCCCTGGATCACTTTAAATGGAATGACCCTAGCGTAAATTTCGATAGCAAACAATACACGGTAACAATGAGAGGGTACAATGACACAGGTTGAATGGTCCATCGACCTGTTGCCAGCTGATTGCCAGTGCATCATCCTTAAAACAATTAGAAAAAACAAAAGCAAAAGAATAAACAAACAAATCAAAATATTTAAAGACAACTACTTTTTCAGATTATAACACAAAAATAATTTAATTATCTATTAAAATATAAAAAAGATTGAATGATTGAAAATATTGAATTAAACAAGAAATATAATACATCACTTTACAATAAGTAAATTTGTTCAAAGTGTAATAATACATGCCTGGCATGAATTAAAAAAAAAAAAATTATTTGAGCAAATCTCTCATCCAGCTTTTTTTAAGCCTCCTAAGAGAATTTCAAGGTATGTCAGTCCTGGCCATATCATGAATGAGGATGTTGTTATGTCCCTGAAGTCTGTCGTGAAATCGTCTATAAAGATTATGTATATGTTCCTTTACTAAGGCTACTTCTAAATTTGAGTGAATCGTGATGCTTGAAATGTACCAAGGTGATGATAAATGTATAAATTACAAACTAAAATTGTTTGAGAGTAACTTACATACGTGACCTAAAACCTTGAAATAGGAATCCAGAAAGTTAAAACTATCCAGGTGGGTTTTCAAAGAATAAAAAAACTTTCTTGACATTTCTTAATAGAACCGTTAGGCAGGCTGAGAAGTTCCTTGCGGTAGAAGACCTAAATTGATGGTAGACCATTACTTCTCCTGATGCAACTCTTAGTCAATTTTAGTTCTTGGTTTCAAAATAAGTTTGTGGGGTCACCTGTGGTGTAGTGGTTAGCATAGCAACCTACTAAACCCAAGATCGCGGGTTCGCAGCCCGGCAGATGACCTTAGGATTTTTTAAAGGGAGTAAAAAATCCTTAGCTATGACGTCCTTCGGAAGGGGACGTAAAATGGGGGTCCCGAGCCTGTGCGATGTCAGGTACTCGTTAAAGATCCCTATCCTAATTATACCTGGATAGGCAAAATTTAGGACTCCCACCGTAGCATCGTCCGATTAGCCATAGCAGCATAAAGTGACGTTAAACGAAATAAACAAAAACAAAACAAACAAACAAACAAAATAAGTTTGTGTTACAGATATTCTCACTTGAAGGTCAGGCTTAAAAGGGTTTTGATATTTTATCGTTTCAATTTCTCTCTCTCTGTTACCAAATCGCAACCTACAATAAGTGCATATATTTATACGCGTTCCATTATCCGACATAACGAGTATTTAAATACATATTTAAACAAACATGCTTAATTTTATATAATTTACTATATTTTTAGAAAAATATGGGAATGAACAATAACTTAAAAAAGAGATGTAAAGAATTTTTTTCGCTTTCTGATACTGGTTCCAAAAATTCGATTTTTCAATTTTCGATACTTATACCTCAGTTTAAAAATAAATTTTAACAAAAACGTCATCTATTTGAGAGCCAAAAAAGCAAACCTAATAATCATCTTTCAAAACTCAACATTTCCACTTTCGGTCAATTTGTTTTTTTTTTTTTTTTAATATTCTGATAAAGCATCCCAGCACACACTACAAGTCTTTGCTTTCACAATTCTTTGCTTTCATTAGTCTATATCTATCATAGTCCAGTCAATAAAACACATTGCAGAGTGCATGGAATAAACGATAATTTTTTAATTCATAGCACCGTTAGGAATAGTTAGAAGGTAAAGATACAAAAATTCCCCGCCCCTGGGGGTGAGCTAAACAGGGGGGGGAGGGAGGAAAAAGTTCAATTGTTTTGTTTTCTCGATATTAACTTGAAAACTGTTGACTCTAGAAAAATATTATACAAATAAACATAAAAAGCCAATTAAATTTTCTATAAAATTGATAAAATATAATGATCTTAAGCAAGCTTTGTATAATAATAGTTTATTATCTGCGCTTAGATAGCTTATGATTTCCTGTTTCAACATACATACTTCGCCTACATACCTACCTAGTATGGGTATTTAAAATAACATAGTACACAGAGCCCTGTTTTGCTTTATTGCACAATCTCAATTTTTGGTGTGGCTGCCATAATCAGTGTGTGAAAACTATAGGGCTTAGTAAACGTCAGTCCTTTATCCATCTTGAGTCCTAAATATGTTGACACATAATCTGAGTGGACCAAGGTACAGGGATTACTGTTATTGATACCCCACTAATCATTTGCTGTATGTCAACATTTTCCAACCATTATGATGTATGATATACAAAAATTTCGCTACGAAATATTCTTGCTTACACGATATCATGTGGGCTAAATGGTGCGTTGCTAATGTTAGACAGACACGCAATGAATAGGTGTAATTAAGCAACTACGTACAAGTGATTTGTGAATTAGTTAAGGAATTCCCGAAAGTCTTATTATTATTTTTTATATAACGCTATATAATTAACAAGCATCGATTAAAAAGAAAATTATTTTTTTTTTTTTCCATTTTATTGATATTTACAACTGTACAGAATAATATGCCGGCCCGGGCCCTACGGATTTTATTCAAGCGACCCCAAAACCTTGAAGAGGGCCAAAAAAAAAATAAATAAATAAATTTGAGATTTTTTCCGACCCCCCCCCCCCCCCTCCATCTCCTGAAACCTCATAAGGGAAAAAAAACCGTGTTTTTTTTTGATATTTGAATTTTCTTCGAGAGTTCAAATAAATTTTAAGTGGTTCCAACGCAAGTAAAATTTTGTTTGGGATGTGTAGATGTTCCCCGGAATTTTTCAGATTTTATTTTAATTTAAATTTTTTGAAACATAGCTTAGAATCCAAACAAAAACATAAAAATCGGGATTTTTCAGTAAAAACTCTATGGTATTTCGATGCAGACTCAATGAAAAAAAAAAATGGCCTAAATAGCATTGAAAGATTCACTCTTTCTCTTCAATATGGCGGCGATAATAATAGTGATCTACACATCCCATTTCCCACACATCCCGATAATAAATTGGGATCTACACATCCCAAACAAAATTTTACTTGCGTTGGAACCGCTTAAAAAAATTTATTTGAACTCTCGAAGAAAATTCAAATATAAAAAAAACACGTTTTTTCCCCTTATGAGGTTTCAGGGAAGGGAGGGGGGGGGGGTCGGAAAAAATCCCATTTTTTTTGTTGTTTTTTTATGCCCTCTTCAAGGTTTTGGGGTCGATTGAATAAAATCCGTGGGGGCCGCCAGACCTATCTTATCCCGCTACCCCCTTTATTACCAGATACTGCATGTAAAATTTTGATTAAATCTAGTGAAATACTCATGCCATCCCATTGAACATGTCGAAATCGTCATATTTTGCCAAAACATACGCATTTAGCGTCTAAGCGTGAGTGTTGAACGGAACTGATTCAAAATTTAATATACGAGATCTGAAAGTAAAGTTAACCAGCCCCAAAAAACATAAAGATCCGTTGAGAAAAAACAGTTCCGCCGTTTTATCCTCCCAAAATCCTCTTTTTATTGGACTATTATGAAATAGGGATAAATGAAAATTTGTTAAGATTTTACAATTAGTGAAGTAACAAAAATTGAAAGTTTTTCATCTGATTTAAGGGTACCCATTGGTAGTTCTTGTTTTGCTTATTTTCTAAACTAAGCCGCATTGAAATGAGCCATTTTTATTACGAATTGACTGTATGAAAGGGTGGTATTGATTCAGGCAATATATTACGCACCCTCCTCCTGCCCCCATGAAGCCTAAAGTAGGAAAAAAAACAAAATAAAATACTACCCGCAGTTAATCTTGGTGTAACTAGTTGGTTTATAGCACTAGCCCTGGAGATAACTTGCTTAGTTTGACCGAATCGTCAGGTACCCTAATATAAAAGAAAAAATACCTCATTTCTTGCAAGAAAAAAATATTTGAAACAACAATTACATTCAAGAAGATAGCACGTCTATTTTTTTTTTTTTTTTTTTTTATAAAAAAAAAATAATATTCATAGCGATGATATCGGACTCTTCGGTTATTAATTTTACTTATTTTTTTTATATTTTATAATTTTATATGTTCCCATCGCAACCTTTACCTATTCCTATATGAAGACACTAAACCCTGATGGCTATATAGTTTTTATTTCATGAAAACATAATCACATAATTAAATATAAAATACCAGTTTTGAAATAAAATTATAATAGATAGGAGCATGTGCCTGCATAACTAGCCATAGAAGATGGAAACATAAAACCTGAGAACGATAAGATATTATGTCCGGTTGACCTTTAGGAAACCTTGATAACGGTCTGTTCAATGACTCTGGAGTCCAAGGCTCTGTCTTGAAGAACTAATCAAGAAGTCCAAACGCAAATAATGATTCAATATTTATAATTTATACCAAAATTATAATTTGAAAAATTATTAATTATAAATGATATAACCCTTAACTTAGTATATACCTATGACATACCGACGAACAATAACGTGTTAACTGCTACTTACGCAGACGACACTGCAATCATAACTAGAGACGCGGACCCTACACAAGCCACCTTAACACTTCAACACAACCTCAACGAGATTCAAACTTGGTGTAAGAAATGGAAAATAAAACTTAATTATGACAAATCCCTTCATATTACATTTACACTACGACGCAAGACCTGCCCTTCTGTTTACATTGACAACCAACCTTTACATCAAACTGAAAAAGTGACATACTTAGGACTTACGCTTGATAGAAGACTGACATGGGGCCCACACGTCAAGACAAAAAAACAGAAGTTACAGTTAAGACTTCTATACTCAGTACTTCACAGACGCTCAAAAACTACCTTTAAAACAAAAGCTTAACATTTACAGTTACTTGATTAAACCCATCTGGACGTATGCATCGCAAATTTATGGACCGGCCAAAAGAACACATATTCAGAAAATACAGACATTTCAATCGAAATTCCTAAGACTGATAACAGACTCCCCTCCTTATGTGTCAAACGATATACTACATACAGACTTACGTATTCCGACAGTTAAGAGCCATATTCATAAACTTTATCGACAATTTCATGAGAAACTACGTGGACACACTAACAAACAGATACATAATATGGCAACAGTACAGATACCAGACATAACTCAACGGAGGCTGAAAAGGAAGTGGATGAGGGATCTCCTAGTCTAATCGCTAATCAATTTTAGTTTCACGCCTACAGATTGTACCACTGGGTGCTGACTCCTCATGCCTGATCATGTCTGTTGTATCAATGTAATTTCACATTCACTGGCTGTCCATTGTGTACAGTTGTGAATAAAGTTATTATGTTAAAAAAAATATATATATATAACCCTTAAACAGACGCTACTTACTATAAACAAACGGCTACAACGCTAATTTTCCCTGTAATAAAGAAGACACGCTCAGAAACTATGACTGCGATGAATACATACACTTACTAAAACCCACTTGTGATTTAGTCGTAACAGATATATGATTCAGCCTAAAAAAAAAAAACTTACATATACAGTCAAAATCGTTTATAACGTCTTTCAAT
The DNA here is from genome assembly GCA_003667255.2 of Euschistus heros. NCBI lineage: Eukaryota > Metazoa > Arthropoda > Insecta > Hemiptera > Pentatomidae > Euschistus > Euschistus heros. Next base: position 539,101 of record RCWM02000614.1, on the reverse strand, counting down.
GGATCAGTAAATATAGGTCCTAATAAGCCGATGGTCGTAATAAACAATGATTTTTCTCCCCCTTATGATTCAGTAAATTAATAAAACGAAAACCAAAATGTATTTAACTCAATTTTATTAATGGTTTTATAAGTATTACAATTTAAATTTAGAGATCATGTATTGGGTTGTTTCACATGAAATGTCCGATTTTATAATATGTGAAATACATGGAGGATTTTGCGAGTCTCTGTTGTTTACTTCCAAAGTTCATATATCATAATCAAGCAGTTACTAATCCTCTACTTTTCTTTTATAAACATTAGCTTCCCAATCAATTACACACTGTTAGGTATACCTTCAAATATGAACATGGAAAACACGCGATTTTCGTGTAATATTTTTTTATGAGTTTAAACTAGGTCGTTCGGCAGCTGGATTGCTTATGACAATCAGCGTCGGTCAGGGCAGTGGTTAGACAAATGCCAAAGCCAATTTGCACCCGAAAAAAAATTGATAGTTACAGTATGGTGGTCCATGGCTGGGAATCATATATTATTCCTTTTGCCTAGAGGTGAGACCATTACCTCTACAACCTACTGCAATGAAATTGGCCAAATGCACGAAAAATTATTGAAAAAAAAACAACCTGGATTGGTAAATCGGAAGGGCCCTATACTCCTACACGACAACGCTAGACCCCACGTTTCAAAACTTACCATGCATAAATGAAAGAGCTGGGGTACGAAGTTCTTCCGCACCCACCATATTCTCCCGACTTGTTCTCCAACAGATTATCACCTTTTCAGGAATTTAGACAACTTCTGCAGAGGAAATTTTTTGCAAATGATGCTGAAAAGTCAAAAAAGTGCGTTTTTTCAGATTTTGTTTCACTTCAAAGCTCAGAGTTTTTCAAATCCGGAATAAAAAAGTTGTCACGTTGGGAAAAATGGTGTAGAAAAAGAAGGTAAATACTTCGAATAAAATTATATTGTTTTCATATTGTATTTTTACTAAAATCCCTTTACCTTGAAAACGGACATTTCATGTGAAACAACCCAATACATAATTATTGATAATTCAAGAAGATTTATGAATTAATGTGAAAAAGTCATAAATTTTTTATCGTTTTGAATATTTTTTATAGTATTCATTGTCAATTATCTCTTCCAGAGTACTAATGGCCTTAAAACCTTTTTCTATTAACTCTGTTTAACTCCTGGAAAAAAAAGCTCCAATTGTCGAAATACCGTTTGCCACTGGTCCCAAGGTGACAGGTGTAGAGTCGTCTTCTTCGAATTCAGTCTCTTCTTGGGATACGGATCCCATTTAATTACTTTCTTGAACCGAAAGAAAATTGAAAAAAAACAAAAAACAATAATGATAAGATACACAAATTTAAAAGAAATCTAAAGAATAACTGTGCCAGGATAATTATCTTACCCTTGTACTTAAATGTCAATGGGTGTAAGTTTAAAAAAGCCCAGTTTCATCTGCATTGAATGTCACGCTATCTGCATAGTTTTTTCCGAAACTGTTTTCAACCAACCTTCTTTGTGAGATGCTGAAGTGCTCTTGATTCGCCACTAATTTTCCCAAAAAACCGATACCATGCCTTTTTGTCGAATCCATGACGCGTCAGGGAGGAAATCCAATTTTAACAACTTTGTAAATTCTCTAGCTTTTTCAACTAAAATTGGACCATTAATCGGGACGTTTTGCCTCTTTGAAATTTGAACTATTTTAAAATTGCTTCATTCAATGTTTTAAATTTATATGACTTCAGTTTTTGGGTTTAAAATTGTCTTTAATTGATTATCTCAAGGCGGTTTTAATTGTTTGACGGTTCTTCCAGACTGTAGATACGGTAGCTTGGGGTAAGCCGCATTCAGTTTATCGGAAAGTTATAGGGTGCGCATGTCTGGAAATTTGGCCATTCGTCCCACTGTGCGCAGGCCTGTTTTTGGTCATACTTGTTCAAATAACATGAAGTTCATTTAATTTTTTCTATTTATTTTTAGAACCTTTTGAATCAAGAGGAGACACTTGCAGAAGAAAACTTCTAGAAGGACAAATGGATATCTATAAATTTATAAAAATGGCAAGCAAAAAAAAAAAAAAACGAGCCGTGGGGTGCGGGAACACCCCACCCAGTCCTAGGAAGGTTAAAAATGTTAAAAACTTAACACCATGCTTTTGATAAAAACAGCTAATTTTTCGACCTAAAACACAAATTTGACAAGTAATAGTGCCTAATTGAGATATTTTCACTTCAGATTCGTGTTCAGCACACTTCAAAACATAAACAAAACAAAAATATATTTTTGTTGAAGGGATGCAGAACAGTGTATTTTTCCATAGTGAGGGAAAATATTACGAAAAAGTAAACTATTCTACTATTATTATATATATTATATAACACTGAACTGTAATAAAAAAATATGCGACCCATGTATGAGCAAGGAAGTTTCATTTTCAATTATCAAACGCTTCGAATAGGTTAAATTTAACACGAAAACGTCCGTAAAAAAAATGCTTATGAAAGAGAAGAAAGTACACATGAGGAAAGAGATCGACTATAAAAAATGACAAAGGAAACTATCAGAGCCGAGCACAGGTAACTATCGATAGGAAACTATCGATCGACAAAAGAGTTGAGTAAGTAGGATGAATAGGCCACGCTGGTCGCCAGTGAAAGTTTAGCGACATCGGGGTTTCCTTCGAACCTGCATTCCACTCTCGGCGAACAAAGCTGTCTCCACTTCCTGCCTTTAGGGCCTAACTGCGTATCCATGTCCGGGGATCTTGAGACGTCATGGCCGTCCATCAGCCCGTCGGGAGTGCAATAACCTGGGGGGGAGGAAGGGGGGAGAGATAGCTTGGGAGGAACATGCATTTATTGCATTCTTGTGGGCTATAAAAAACCGTTAGGAGGTGTTATGCAAGCCCTTCATCAACAAATTGTAAACCAGCGATAATGACTTTAATTAGAATCGTTTGCCTTTACTACACACTTGATTCCACACGACACCACCTTGGAATTTATTTGAAAAGAATGACAAAACATTTTATACTTGTCTAAAAAAAAAAAATATTAGTTTTATATTTATTTAATACAAGAAAAACGATCACCCATCGTTTCAGACTACTTCAACATTACTACAAACGATCTAGCTCCCAATTTTACAAAAGACCATCATTTACACGAATGTGATTAGACCTATTTGGACGTACGGAGTTGATCTTTGGGGGCTCTACTAAACCGTCCAATTCATCTTGTATCCAATCCTTACAAACATCCAACATCCTTCGAAAAATCCTCAATGCTCCTTACTTTGTCTCCAATAAACTTATACATAAAGATCTTTATGTTCCATATGTTCCTGATTTAGCCCACACCAGATACCAATCCTTTCATCGTAAGCTCCATAATCACTCAAACTCCATTAGTTTCTCAACTTGCTTCCCACTCCATTACTGATAATCATCCGAAGGGTCGTGAAACGAAGATGGCCTAGAGACCTTCTAGTGTAAAATTTTTAATAAAGTGCTAGTGATAAGTAGTTCTTTTCAAGTTTGTAACATGTTATTACAAATCGTTGTCAATATATTTACTTGATATATAAGGCTCAATCTACTCGGTAAGAAAGTAATGATTGAAGACCAACGATCATACTTGGAGGTGATACAGCATCGACGCTTACTACCGGCAATGTTTTCCACAATTAAAGGTGCCCACTTTATGGATGCTAGGTGTGCCCTATGAAGATCTTCTAACCACGAAGTAGATCTATGACTGAAAGATTAAAAATATTTCAGCCAAAAAGTTCAGAGCTATTAAACTGCTTGTGGCATGAAACACTTATTTAATTTAGGTTGTTTTTTTTTTTATAAAACTTACATGTACTCGTATATGTCTTTAAAATGAGTGTCTACGACTTTCTTTTGTAACGTTTTTACATCCTTAAAATTTCTAACATTTTTTTACAATAAAAAATTTAAAATTTTGATACGATCTAGATCTGTTTGTGTTGTTCGGTTCGAATATTTCATACAATTTCCACATCAGAAATTTAATTAAGAATACTTTTTTCATTATAACATTTGTCGCTAGGACCAACAGTTTAGGAGCTAAATAGTTTTGAAAGAAAAAAATCATGTTTAAAACCCTTCTTTTCTATAAACTTTTTTTATTTCGAAAAATTATTTATTCCTAATTTAATTTAAGTAATTTGATGCTTTTAATTCTATGCTGTGAAATACTAGACAAACGTTCAAAGCACCTAATTATTTACAAGACTGTGATTAGACCTATCTGGACGTACGGAGTTGAGCTTTGGGGCTTCACTAAACCATCCGATTCATATAAATATATATAATAGTAGTAGAAAATTTTACTTTTTTTGTAATATTTTCCTCCCTAAAACACACAGAAATGAAATGAAATGAAAAAATAAACTTTATTCTGGGACATACTGTTCCCTAAGAATAAAAATAATGCACAGTTAAAAGTACAATTGTCTGGCCTATTATTTACAAATTAGATGCTTCAGTAATTACAGCCTACGTTTTTTACAGGAAAAAAATTAAATCAAATAAAAAAAAAAAAAAAAAAAAAAAAGACTAAAGCGACAAGAAACTGCCCGTCGTTAAAGACTACTTCAACATTTACTAGACAAACGTCCAAAGCTTCCAATTAATTACAAAAGAATTATTTACATGAATGTTATCAGACCTATTTGGACGTACAGAGCTGAACTTTAGGCTCCACTAAACCATCCAAATCATCTCGTATCCAATCCTTACAATCCAAAATCCTTCGAAAAATCCTCAATTCACCTTACTTTGTGACCAATAAACTTATCCATAAAGACCTCAATGTTCCATATGTTGCTGATTTAGCCCAGACCAGATACCTATCCTTCCATAGTAAGCTCCATAACCACTCCAATCTACTAGTCTCCCAACTTCCTTCCCATTCCATCCCCGATAATCCTCCGAGGCGTCTGAAGAAAAGATGGCTTAGAGACCTTTCAGTGTAGATTTTTACTGAAGTGCTACTAGTGAGTAGTTCTTTTCAAGTTTTAACATGTTATTATAATTATTGTCAAATACATTTACTTGATGTATATGTTTTTGTACTGTTGTAAATATCAATAAATGATAGGAAAAAAAAAAAAAAAATAAAAAAAAAAAAAAAAAAAAAAAAAAAAGATGGCAGAAGGAAGTTATACCAATCCTATCCTTTTGAAAATCCGCCATTGATGTCTTTTTTTATAATCGTGTTTAAGTATAAAAATATAATACGATTCCAGGTACCCCGCTAGTTACTAACAGGCCACCTGGAGCGCTGATTTAGATCCATTTGTTGCTGATTTTGCCCAGACCCGATACCTATCCTTTCATAGTAAGCTCCATAACCACTCAAATCCACTAGTTTTCTCAACTTGCTTCCCACTCTATTCCCGATAATCCTCCGAGGCGGCTGAAAAGAAGTTGGCCTAGAGATCTTCTGGTGTATAATTTTATTGAGGTGCTACTGATGGGTAGGTCTTTTCATGTTTTTGCATGTTATTGCAATCGTCTTGAACATATTTACTTGATATATTTTTACAGTTGTAAATTTCAATGTAATGATTTAAAAAGAAAAACGTGAATTAAAAGAAGTAGAATATATCAACGATCTATTATTTTTCTCTTCAGGGTCTATTTTTTTTTAATTTTTTTTTTAATAGCAAGAATGTTTCCAGCAATGTTTTCAGAACCAGTTAAATACATCAAACATCCAATAAACCAATATTATGAAAGAAAACTCGAGAAACAAACCAAAATGAAAATTTCCAGAAATCGACATAAATCGAATACGTGTTGATTATATTGCTTCACTTGTTTGTCTTGGATAATAAAACGACTATAGAATGGGAACCTGAAAACAGAAAATACTTCTTACAAGTGGCGATTCATGAACAAACAATTGAAAAAATGGCGATTGGATCCATTGTTTTCTGGATCCATTGTTGAAAATGGAACTCATTATTGATAACTGTTGGGTCCTAATTGAAGCGTAGTGATTGTATTTATCGGAGCGTACAGTGGGATGTTATTGGATTAATAATTGGATTTTAATTGATAATTGAAGTCAAATGTATTTGGGAATTATTTATTCAAAATATCGCTTAGAAATGATTGAAATGGATTTTTTTTTTTTACATGTTATGCCTTTTGGCTGGGGTCTATAATTTTTTGTTGTAAAGTTTTTTTTTTTTTTTTTAATCCTCAAAAATGTTACATTTTCACATGTTCTAGCTCTGTTGGAGCTCCAAAACTATTTGTCCGATATAAAATAACTTTTTTTTTCATCTTAAAGTTGGTTTAATTTACTATTAGACTGCTATATGTGAAGTTTTAATCAAATCCCTTTAAATACACATGCCAAAACGATAAAAAAAAAAAAAACGTACTGTTGTGAAATCCAAGTTTTTTTACACATTTTTCGCTATAACATGAAACTTTTCTTCCGATACCAAATTATTTGTTTTTTCATAAAAACATTGCTTAAAGGGGGTAGCGGGATGAGATAGGTCTGGAGGCCCCCATGGACCCCAAAATTGAAGAGGGCCAAAAAAAAAATTTTAAGATTTTTTCCGACCCCCCCTCCCCCTCCCATGGAATCCCATAAGGGGAAAAACGTGTTTTTTTGATATTTGAATTTTTTTTCGAGAGTTCAAATTAATTTTTAAATTGTTCTATCGCAAGTAAAATTTTGTTTGGGATGTATAGATGTTCCTCAAATTTTTTCAGATTTTATTTTAATGTAAAATTGAATGAAACCTAGCTTAATATCCAAACAAAAACGTAAAAATCGGGATTTTTCAGTAAAAACTCTATGGTATTTCGGTGCAGAATCAATGAAAAAAAAAAAAAACGGCCTAAATAGCAGTGAAAGATTTACCCTCCCTCTTCAATATGGCGCCGATAAACTTGAATTTGGTTGCTTGTAGTCCGCGACAAATCGATTTTAGTAAAACGTAAATTTTAAATTATGCAATTTAGTCTTATAGAATAAGTCAATATTTAATTAAATATATGATTTTTTTTTTTTTTTATTTATTTATATTACAATCAAGCTCTTTACGAGCTTATTAGCAATTTTTTTCTAATAATAATAATACACTACTAAAACATATATACATAAAAATATGGTTTTATTTTTCAAAATTAAAAAGCTTCAAATGTCAGTAGCCTAGAACGTTATACACAACACCCTATATTAGGTCATGGGGCTTCCTTCTCTTTAGCCTCCTCACCAGTGCATTGGAGTCGAGGATATGGGCGGCCTCGGCGTTGACGTGGTCTTGCAGGCGATCCTGATGCGACTGGGCGTATTTTTGGATTACCTCTTCTACGGTTGGCACCCGAAGATCTCTGTGATCATCATTCCTGGTGTACCAAGGTGCATTTACAACGCCCCTTAGCACATTATTTTGAAATCTTTGGATTATTTTTCTGTTGGAGTTCCTGGTGGATCCCCACAGCTGGATTCCATATGTCCAGATTGGCTTTAGGACTTCATTATATATTAGTATTTTATTGTTTACAGTCAGTTTGGATTGTCTGCCTAGGAGCCAATATAACTTTTGATAACTCAAATTGAATTGTATTAGTTTTTTTTTTTCACAACGTGTTCTTTCCATCGGAGTTTTGCGTCCAGTGTCATCCCGAGATATTTAGCCTGATTTGAATACGGGATCACTTTATTATTCATGGTTATGGGTTGATAGTTTTTTTGTTTTTTTTTGTTAGTAAAATCAACATGTACAGATTTTGTTTCATTTAGTTTAATTTCCCATTTTGAGGTCCATATATGAAAAATAGTTTATAACCTCTGTTTTCGAGGTCGCTGATCACGAATTTGATGTCAAAAATATATTCTGACAATTGACAGCTGTCAATTGCAAAATTGTTTTTCTAATTAAAAATGGATCAAATTCGTGATCAGCGACTTCGAAAACCCTTATATGAACTATTTTCATTAAGGCCGTTTTTTTACATTGAGTCTGCACCGAAATACCACAGAGTTTTTTACTGAAAAATCCGATTTTTATTTGAATATTAAGTTATGTTTCATTCTATTTTACATTAAAATAAAATATGAAAAAAATTCGGGGAACATTTACACATCCCAAACAAAATTTTTCTTGCGTTGGAACCGCTTAAAAATTTATTTGAACTCTCGAAAAAATTTCAAATATCAAAAACCACGTTTTTCTTCTTATGGTGTTTTAGGGGGAGGGAGGGGGGTCGGGAAAAAAATCTGAAACATTTTTTGGCCCTTTTCGAGGTTTTGGGGTCGATTGAATAAAATCCGTGGGGGCCGCCAGACCTATCTTATCCCGCTACCCCCTTTACTATTAAACTTCATATATGCACGCTAAAAACCCTGTATTGTTTTAAAATCCAATTTTTCTTTTTTTTTTTTAACTCAGCGAATGTTTGCCCGATCACAAATTTTTTTTTTCCATCTCAAAGCTGGTTAAATTTACTATTAGATCCTATTTATGTAATGTATATAAAAGCCCGTGGAAACACCCAAGCTAGCACGCCAAATGTGAATGTTATGGCAAAATGTCATATAATTATGACATGTACAGTGAGCTCGCGTGGGTTTTCCACGGGATTTAATATAAATTACATATATTTATTCAATTCATTCGGATTCAGCACCCTAAAAAACATACAGATCTTTTGAGAGTAAAAGTTCGGCAGTAATTTCTTGAAAACGGCCTTTTGGAGGCTTATTTTACTGGACTAGGGGAAAGCATAGCTTTCTTAATGCTCTGAATTACGTTTCCTATATTTTGAAACGAAGCAAATTTTTAATCCAAGCAATACTAACAGATAGAGCGTGTCAAAAAAGCGCATACACTTAAAAATATTCAAATGTCCTTTTTTCATTCAAACCAATATAGCTCCTAAACCTTAGGTCCTAGGAAGAAATTTTATATTTAAAAAAAATTCTGACTTACGCTTGATAGAAGACTGACATGGGGCCCACACGTCAAGACAAAAGAACAGACGTTACAGTTAAGACTGCGACTTCTATACTCAGTACTTCACAGACGCTCAAAACTACCTTTAAAACAGAAACTTAACATTTACAGTTACTGCTAAAACCCATCTGGACGTATGCATCTCAAATTTATGGACCGGCCAAAAGAACACATATTCAGAAAATACAGACATTTCAATCGAAATTCCTAAGACTGATAACAGACTCCCCTCTTTATGTGTCAAACGATATACTACATACAGACTTACGTATTCCGACAGTTAAGAGCATATTCATAAACTTTATCGACGATTTCATGAAAAACTACGTGGACACACTTACAAACAGATACATAATATGGCAACAGTACAAATTCCTGACATAACTCAACGGAGGCTGAAAAGGAAGTGGATGAGGAATCTCCTAGTCTAATCCCTAGTAATTTAGTTTCACGCCTACAGATTGTACCACTGGCTGCTGACTCCCTCATGCCTGATCATGTCTGTTGGTTCTATGTAAGTTCACATTCACTGGTTGTCTATTGTGTTCAGTTAAGAATAAAGTTATGTTAAAAAAAAAATAAAAATAAAAATATTCTCCATTGAATTTTTGATGTAGAAGCTGTCGAACATTTTTGATCTGAGCAACACCAAAAGAGCTAGAGCGTCCCAAAATTTTCCACACAAAAGTATATATTCTCAGCCAAAAGACATATCCATGTAAAAAAAAAAAAAAGATAAACAAATGAATAAAAAAAACGTCACGTAACTTTGCTGAAGGCGGTAGTTGCCTTGGAGACGTGTTTCAAGCACGATCGTGCAGAACTGACACCGCTTGGACTGTTCCCTTCGTAATCTCTTCTGAACTTCGTCTTCGAAGGAACCTGGGGTCTGAGATAAGTGAATTCCGTGGCTCTCAATGTCGGAGCAGTCAATGCCATTAGGTCGCTCTGGTGGCCTTATTCTACTCACAAATGTTTCCTCTTGTCCTCATTGAGTCATTTAATCCATTGAAGTCTTCTCTAAGCCCAGAGAAGCCTCAACAATCAACGCAAAAGAAAGCTTACGTAAAAACTATAAAGTCCGAGAAATATAATCAGATGATATAAAGGAGAAAGAAAAACACCGCTTGACTTATAAACGGGGATGCGCTTCGATGCCAGCTCTCCAGGTGGCCTGTTAGTAACTAGCGGGGTACCTGGAATCGTATTATATTTTTATAATTAACACAATTATAAAAAATACATCAATGGCGGATTTTTAAAAAGACAGTGTTGGTATAACTTCCTTCTGCCATCTTTTATTTTTTTTTTTCCTATCATTTATTGATATTTACAACAGTACAAAAACATATACATCAAGTAAATGTGTTGATAGTGAATACAATGACATGTAAATAACTTGTGAAAAACTCAGTAGTAGCACTTCAATAAGAATCTACACTAAAAGTTCTCTAGGCCATCTTCTTTTCAGACGCCTCGGAGGATTATCAAGGATGGAGTGGGAAGCAAGTTGGGAGACTAGTGGATTGGAGTGGTTATGGAGCTTACTATGGAAGGATTGGTATCTGGTCTGTGCTAAATCAGCAACATATGGAACATTGAGGTCTTTATGGATAAATTTATTGGTCACAAAGTAAGGAGCATTGCGGATTTTTCGAAGCATTTTGGATTGCAAGGATTGGATACGATATGACTTGGATGGTTTAGTGGAGCCCCAAAGCTCAACTCCGTGCGTCCAAATAGGTCTAATCACTGTCATGTAAATGAGTCTTTTGTAATTAATTGGGATCTTTGATCGTTTGTCTAGTAAATGTTGAAGTAGTTTGTAACTCCGCCATCTTAAAATCGTTATTTCCTGGAATATTTCAAAATAGAATCCTTAAAGACAACAATGGCAGAATATCCTTTGACTAGCTTAAAAATCATTAAATCCTGTTGGATCTCAAAAGAGTATCCTTAAGGACGAAATCTAATTTGTTAGGAAGAAAAGTGGCCAAGGTTATCCTCCTGCCACTAAAAATCGTCAGATCCTGGGAGATATGAAAACAGTTTACTTTGCTATTTTCTTTAGCAAGCGATATTTAGTATTTATAAATAAAAAGAAAGAGAATTTCCCAGGGCTCTGAAAAAGAGTTTGAATTCAATAAAAATTAGTGGCTGACATGTGTGTCTTTTGGCTGGGACTTAAAGTTTTCTAGTGTAACGTTTTTTTCGCTTGAAAATGCGTAACATTTTTTTCACCCTTAAAAATCTAACGTTATGATTCCTCTTTTCGCTCGCAGCGTTAAGTTTCCGTATCAGAAATTTAATGGAAAATATTTTTTGTTATTCAACATTTGTCAATAGAACCAACCGTTTAGGTGCTACAGTGGAAGCTCGTTATTTCGTCACTGGATAATTCGTCTTAATCTGTAATTCGTCAGGTCCCCCCCCCCCCCTTAGAAATAAAAAATACGCCTGTATTTATAAATTTTGTAAATGATTTCATAGAAAAAAACAAACAAACTGAACAAGCCTGAAGTCGATTCCTCCATAGATTGTAGAGAGAGATGAAAGGAAGAATGAGTGCAGTTGACGAATTCCCGGAATCTGTTAGTGCTGGAAAGATCTTCCAACAAAAACATTAGTATCTTGCTCAACAACTTCTGCTCCAGGTTATAAAATGAGAAAAAATGAGCAAGAGGTAAGCAGCTGGTTAAACATGGATAGTACGGATGTAGGATATGAAATTTTAAATGACAATGGAATTATAGAACAAGTGCTTAGTGCTAAAAATGAAGCTAGTGATGAAAACGTTGATGACGATGACGTTTCTAATTCTTCCACTATTCCATGCAAAGAAGTAGAGGAAATGTTAACTAAGTTCATTGAGTGGTTTCGAGCAGCAATGTGAATCAGATATTTCACACCTGATGGGATGCGGCAAGTGTTTAGCTTTTTTTTTTTTTAGTTTTTTGTCATTGTCACAGAAGTCCAAGTGTTGAATGTTCAACTGTTCGTTTTTTACATGCGTTTTACGTATAGTTTTAAAATCCTTTTTTGTTACTTTACCAGCAAAATTCTGTAATTCAACATTTCCGTTATTTCGTCACCCTCTCTCCCCCAGTCATGACGAATTGTTGAGTTTCTACTGTAGATTGGTTTGGATGAAAAAAATAACGTTTTGCCTCGTTTTTTTAGTGTTGGGGCTTTTTTGAAACGCACTAGCTTTGTTGATGTTGCAAGCATCGTAAATTTACCGAAAGTTTCTTTATCAGATATTTGATAGAGAATATTTTTTTTAAATATAAAATTAGCCGCTATGATCTACTGTTTGAGAGCTCAATTAGTTTGAATGAAAATAATTAACTTTTGAAACAGCTGTTTGTAATAAAATAACAAAATACTATCAGCATTTCTGAAAAAAAAACCCCCCAAGGTGCGTAGAATACACAGAAGACTGACCACGATGCGATGCCTGTTCGCATCAAGAAACATTAACAAGATCCAAGGAGATCCTTCCTTCCTCATACCTTTCAAGCCACGCTCTGGTTCCAACACATCGATTTCACTCCCTGTCAGATTATCTTTAATAACGGCTAATTAAACAATATTGATAAATAGAAAATAAGACTATATCCCGTAATGAAAGTATTAATTTAAAGCAGTAAAAATCAAATTAGTTTCAATTATCAGGGAATTGGGTTAAATGTATTGTTTTATGCATTTAATTAATTGAAAAAAATTATTATTAGGATAACGAATTAACTTATTTCATTAATTAATCACGATTGAAAAAATAATTACAAATAGAAAAAGCAACATCTATTTGTTCAACTTAATCAATTTAATAATAAATACTAGTTAACCTTCAACAGGCGATGTATCCTGGAGGATACACATATTTAATGCCTTTGCTCAATAAATGTCTTAATGTCCGATTTCCTAATTAAAATCCTTTATTCAACCTTGAATTTCATGATACATGTTTAAGGGTAGTGTGGCTACAGCTATTGAAAAGAAAAAGAAGGAAGAAAATTCAAAGATTTCCGGCCTGCCCGTTAAAGGGTTAAACAAAAAAATTTCATTTAAAAAAGAAAATGTTTAAATAAACAATCCTCGATAAAAAGTCAAACTAAGGCAGAAAAGACGGGTTATCCAACAGGTTGCCGATCCATTCTAGCGAAGGTGGGAAGGTCAAGATTCATTCCGTGGATCCACCAAGGTGAGATTTGAATTCCAACACGCTACAATATTGAGCCCTTTTTAACAATATGTAAATAATACAGGACTTTATGAAAGATTCTGACATATAAACTAAAAAAAAAATATTAAATAAGATCATAAATCGCCGTTTTCGACTTTTTTAACATTTACTAGACAAACGTTTAAGCCTTCCAATTTACTACAAGAGACTCATTTACATAACAGCTATCAGACATATTTGGACATACGGAGGATCATTAGGAAACTAGTGGATTCGAGTGGGTATGGAGCTTACTATGAAAGGATAGGTATCTGGTTTGGGCTATATCAGCAACATATGGAACATTAAGATCTTTATGGATAAGTTTATTTGTAACAAAGTAAGGAGCATTAAAGATTTTTCGAAGGATTTTGTAATGTAAGGATTGGATACGGGAAGAATTAGAAGTAAATGAGTCTATTGTAGTAAACCGGAAGGTTTAAACGTTGGTCTGGTAAATGTTCAAGAAGTCGAACTCGACGGTTTGGGCTAAATCAGCAACATAATCAATCCTAACTCAACATCCATAGTCTTCTGTATCCATTTCACACTCAACAGTTTTTTAGTTTATCATATTTTTTATAATTATATTATATTATTATTTCTTCTTAGAATAAAAAGAATTTTATCGATATTCGATCGGTTTTCTTCTAGCATTGACGAGAATTTTCTTTCAATTCATTCCTGCCGTAAATAAGTTTCGTATAGCCGGCATTCCCGGAGAATATGATTGTTAGTTGAGTCTAACAAGATAAACATATCGGTGAGGTTTCTCTTATTACAAGATAGACATGTGTAAAGCGAGTATGGTCAATCCTCATTCATGCTATGATCACTTATTTTTTCTTTCTTTTTTTTCGATTTTTAGCTCTGGGTTCAACTAAACCATCTAATTCATCTCGTATCCAAAATCCTCCTTCGTAAAATCCTTAATATTCCTTACTTTGTCACCAATAAACTTATCCATAAAGATCTTAATGTTCCATATGTTGCTGAGTTAGCCCAAACCAGATACCTATCCTATCATAGTAAGCTCCATATCCACTCAAATCCAATACTCTCTCAAAACTCTTCACGCTCAATTCCGATAACCTTCCAAAGTGTCTAAAAAGAAGATGGCCAAGAGAACTTCTAATTTAGAACTTTAATTGAAGTGCTACTGATGAGTAGTTGTTTTTTAATTAGTGACATATTTAAATAATGCCAATGAACAACAAATCTACGGCTAAATAATCGTATTGCTATGTCCGTCTCTGTTTGAGTCCGGATCAGCATTAATTTAATTATCGGGATGCAAGCCAGGACTATGTATTTTAAATCTTTAATTTAATTGAGACTGCTCCAGTAGGTGATCGTGGGGTCGATAATTATGTGTGTTAATTATAAATGAGGGTAAACCAAATATATTAATTAATGAGTGGCATGCCAATTGTAAATAAATTTAGCTGATCAATAAAAACAATATATATTCCATTATGGGTTGACATATACAAATTACAACTAGAAATAAGAATCATAATTTAGGTTTAGAACTTATATGGTAACAAATAACTTAACCTAGACTTATCTTTTAATAATGCTATGATGGGTGATGCTATGTTGTGGGTTCATAGTGGTAAGCCGGGAGCTCCCAAGCTCCGAAGGATCCAGGAACTAGCTCAGAAGGGACCAGACCAGACATCTCCTAGACGAGAGTCTAAACCCGCTTGACTCACACTCCTCTCAAAAACTGATCTAAAATCTTTTATACTTTGTCAAAAAATACTCCGCCCCTTGTACTCGGACACGCCCACCGACTTTCCAGTTTTTATGAATTTTAGAAAAACTCAAAATAGAATAGAATAGAATAGAAAGAAAACTTTATTCTGGGACAAAGTCCCTTAAGAATAACATTAAATAACATAAAGTAAGATCATAACTGGCCGAGAGGCTGTTAAAAATAAAATAACATAGATAAACTGAATACAAATATGTATGAAAAAAAGATACAGAGACAAACTAGAAAAAGAAAAAACTTTAAATAAAAAGAGGGTGAAAAAAATGAGTATACAAATAGAGGTTATTGTAAATAAAATTGTAAAATTAATTAATTAATTAAATTAGAAAGAAAAAAAAAAAATAAAAAAAAAAAAAAATAAAAAAAAAATAAAAAAATAAAAAAAAATAAATAAATAAAAGATAGAAAATCAAAAATTATCATTACAAACAATTAAAACATCATAATCAAAATATCATTTATACTTATGTTTTATGTCTGACGGCCTTAGTATTTAAATTAGACGATTACATACATAGTACATACATCCTTTCAATTAGAGAGCGTCGAGTTGGAGGGAAAGAAGATGGTGAAAGAATAGTGATTTGAATGTTCCAAGGGAAGAAGCATTGCGGATACAGGGAGGGAGGGAATTCCAAAGAGTAGAGGATCAGACAAGGAAGGAACGTTGGAATGCAGTACTTCTGTAGGATGGAGTATAGAGATCGAAAGACGAGATCTTGTATGCAGTGATTTGATAGCAGACTGGAATTTCAGGTAACTGTAAATAAAGGGAGGGTGACGGGTGTTGATAACTTGGTATAGATAGGTGCCTAGGAAGTATTTTCTGCGGAAGGAGGGGAACAGCCAATTTAACTCAGTGTAGAGATGCGAAACATGGGAACGTCTCGAGGTTCCGAAGACAAACCTAATGAAGCAATTCATGATGCGTTTTAATCTGTCCTCAAGAACCGTCGAGAGCCCGCCATATATCACACAACCGTAGTCAAATTGGGGGTAGATAAGGGAGGATACTAGGAGTCTGCGTGTGGGTAGGGGAAGGAGGTGACGGGAGCGGTGAAATAGTTTTAGGATACCGATCGACCTTCGGGAGATTTGTGCAATATGGGATTTCCAGGAGAGGGTTTGATCAATGGTTAAGCCTAAATTTTTAACAGCGGAATGGAAAGTTATTGGATGACCATTAAGGAATAATGTGGGAATGTTGGCATTTGAATGAAGAAGGGAATGTGATCCTATGGCAATTGCTTGAGTTTTAGCTGCGTTTAACGTTAATTTGTTCAGATTTGCCCAGGCACTACAGAGTTTACCCCAAATATCACCTGGTAAGGGATAGGCAGGTAGAGAAATATGGCACACCAACAAAGGGTGTGAACTGCTGGACAAACCGCAAGAGACTGTGAAGGGGCCAGCCACCCTATTACACAACATGCGAATATTATGCTTATTAAATTAAACCCTAAAGGTTTGATACATAGCATATAGATAGTATCAATATACAACATAGTATATAGATTTAATTGAATCCAAATCACAATTTCATTAACAAAAAAACAAATATCCACCTTAGGTGACTTGTACTTTATTTTAAAATTATTAACAAAGGTTCGAAATAAAATTTCTGACAAATTTTTTTATAAAAATGTCTAAGAGAACAGTATTATTATAAATATTCCGATAGCAAAGAGTTAACGACCTCATAAACTTCATCTAATCAAAAATCTCAATAAGGTCATATAATAAAATTGGTCATAGTAAATAATTATAAAGTTACTATGACCGGGTTTATACAGTTTTATTTTATATCAAAATTAGTACGGTTCTATATGTGATGCTTTTGACACGGATGTGGAACTCAGAAGCGTTAGGCGAAGCAGAACTGTTAGGTCCAGGGTCATGGTACGTTATGGTTCCTAGCCACGGTTGGTAACCCTGCGTTTAGTTTCTCAAAAAGTAAGGGATAAGCTAAACGATAATATTTTTGAATGTTTTGTATGTGTGTGTGTGTATATGCATATATATATATATATAGGTTTATGCAAAAATAATGCAGGATTTTATTTCCGTTTCATTATTAATTCCAATTGTGTAAACAAAACTAACCCACAATGCTAAGTTATACACATCATTTTAAAGCCTATTTATCTCGCATACTTTCCTATATAAGCCTTTTTTTTTACATTTAATTCAGTCCATTCAGTGCCTCCAGACAAAATGACATGTAGGAGCGATTTTCGGCAAATTACAAGTTCAAACTCGGTCGAAGTGCTCCACAAACGGCTCGAAATATTAATGAAGTTTAGGGGCCAGGTACCATTAATGTATCTACAGTGCAGCGATGGTTTCGAAAATTCCGTAGTGGAAATTTTGACCTTTCAAACAAAGAAGGTTGTGACCGTCCCTCTGCTATTGACAACGACCAGTTAAAGGCAATAGTTGAAGCTGATCCCACCAAAACTACTCGCGAAATAGCGGAATGTGGATCAGTCAACAATTGTACACCATCTCAAGGCAATTGGAAAAAAAAAAAAAAGAAGGATCGGAGGTATGAAATCTCTTCTATGCTTTCCTTACGCAACAAAAATGAACCATTTCTCAGTCATATAGTAACGTGCGTAGAAAATGGATATTGTACGACAATAAGAAGCGTATCAAACAGTGGCTGGATAAGTCCGAATAACCACAACATTTTCCAAAGCCAAGCTTACACCCAAAAAAAACTATGGTCACTGTTTGGTGGCCATCTGTATGAATCATTTATTACAGGTTCCTCAATCCGGGTGAAAAACATCAATGCTGAAAAGTACTGTAATGAAATTAATGAGATGAACCAGAAACTGCGTCGTTTGTGCCCAGCATTAGTTTAATCGGAAAGGGCCAATCCTTCTTCACGACAACCCGTCCACATGTCGCACGCCAGACAGTTAAACTTCTTTATGAGTTGGGTTACGAGACTTTACCACATCCTCCATCCTCACCCGATCTCTCACCTACAGATTTTCACTTTTTTAAACATCTGGACAAGTTTTGCCGAGAAGCAGTTCAAATCCCAGAACGACATTGAAAATGCATTTCAAAAGTTTGTTGATTCCAGATACTCTACTTTTTACTCTTCTGGGATTAATGCATCAATTGTGCGTTAGCAAAAATTTGTGTAGTGGAAGTTATTTTGATTAAATATATTTTATTGAAGTTGAATTGTGGCTTGTTTTTACTGAATACCAAAAAACAACAGTACAGCTACTGCTGGGTCTGGATGTTCACTAAGCCTCTCCAGCGAGACGATCTTTCCACATCTCTTCTTCTTGCACTGTATTCCTTCGTCTTTCTACATCTCTTCTCACACCACCAGCCCATCGTTTTCTTGATCGATTTTCCCTTAATTGCTTTTGTAAATTTCATCTGGCTTGCACTCTGCTCCATTCCCTTTCGTATGTATATTTATGAGTATATTTAATTCATTTTGTGGAATTTATTATTTTTTAAAATAGTTCAACTTACAAAAAAAAACATTGAGAATTAATTAGCATTGATCACAGCACACCTCGATGCGGGTACATATGATCTAGTGCATGAACTACGTCTATAATAGAAGGGACTTGCAATGGGCACAGGTAAACTGGTTTACTGGAGTGAATGGTGGAACGTTTTACAGGAATTGCACAATCTTGAAAAGTGATTAGCTGAGGTACGGCGTATAAGGCCAAACACTAGTCCCCAGCAAAATTCATGAGTATTAAAACATTGCTTGGAAATTGCATCGATTTAACTTCAAGGCTTGCACAAACTATCGCAATTATCTATATTATAAAATTATGTAAATATATAAAACAGAAGTTAAAAGGTAAATGTAAAAAGAAGTTAACAACATGAGTTCTAAATGGATTTACTGTTTTATACATTGATGTTTTCCTATTTCCACTTCTCTTATAAGAGGCTATAAATATGAGGTATTTCCAGTTTGCGCGGTAGGTACTGAAGGTCGTGGGTTTGAATCCCACCGGGATGGGTTAAAATTTATTTCGTGGCGGACCCACAAAATAAATCATGACCTTCCCAGCCATGAGAAAGTGTATCAGAAGTTAACATTACTGGTGATTTAGCATTATATTAGTTCTGATGTAATATAATATTAATTTAAAATTGAATCAATGTTTTATATTTTAACATTTACTAATTTCCACATAATTATTTTCCTTATTTTGAAGGTATAACCGAAATTGATATTCGTTTGAACATGGATTTATCGACTAAAATATGGAAATAAATGAAAACAAAACATCGGAACAAGGTTGGAATCGATGAAACTGTATTCTAGGGTAGGGTTGGGTGATAGTCAATAGTTACTTTCGATATATCGATAGTATCGACACTATCGATAATGTCGACTAGATCTCTCTATCACTACCTCTAAGTTTTGATACTGAACTCTATAGTTATGCTCTAGACAGATAGTTATGCTGATCTGTCTCTGTCCAGTGTCAAGTTCTTTTGAAATTGAATTCGGAATTCCTAGAGCTCAAGAGTTCTCTCAAATATTAAGCCAAAGGAAAGCAGAAATGCTAGTTTTTCTTTCGGAAAATATGTGGCTGAAACACTTGAATCTTGAAATTAACTATTTCGTTATTTTTCTTTTCTGAAGATTTGATTTGTTCATTATTATTGTAACCATGTAAATTGTAAATACCTTTTTAAAATTCAAATAAATTAGTTTTTTTCTCTCATCTTTATGATATAATCTTATAATTTGTAATCCTGAAATTTCAAATAGTAGGTAGATAATTGAATTTCATTAAATTAGTTGAATTTTTTTTTTTTTAATAGCTTTGAAAAAAAAAGGAAGCAACTATCGAAAAACTATCGATAGCAATCGATAGTTCTCAACCGATAGTATCGGCCTATCGATAGTGCTGCCTATCGACTATCGCCTAACCCTAGTGTAGGGGTGGCATGCCTCATCGAAACAGATACCTATATGACATATATATATCATAAAGGTATCTATCGACGAGACACGCAATAAAAATGGACTTTAGATGAAAAGATCTCAGTACGAACTTTATCAAAAGAACAGCATAATAACAGATGTAATCAGAAAACGTTGAGTAAAATTTTACACCCACATCTAGAGGACGGACAGCTCCTGGTCAGCAAAGAAATTACTCAATATTATAACGAAAAGCAAATGGTGGCACAGGACACTGTTTTACAGATCTGCCAGGATCTTACGATTTTTTGAGGCCGAAGGACATCTTTGGCCACTCTCTTCTTCCACAATTAGATATTAGTTTTCGTGCTTAAGGATTGCTGTTTTAAGATGGCGGAATTTTATTAGCTTTTTCGTCCTTAAGGATTGCTGTTTTAAGATGCTATAAGGACACTGTTTTACAGATCTGCCAGGATCTTACGAATTTTTGAGGCCGAAGGACATCCTTGGCCACTCTCTCCTTCCACAATTAGATATTAGTTTTCGTCCTTAAGGATTGCTGTTTTAAGATGGCGGAAAATTATTAGCTTTTTCGTCCTTAAGGATTGCTGTTTTAAGATGCTATAAGGACACTGTTTTACAGATCTGCCAGGATCTTACGATTTTTTGAGGCCGAAGGACACTCTTGGCCACTCTCTCCATCCACAATTAGAATTAGTTTTTTCGTCCTTAAGGATTGCTGTTTTAAAGGTTTTTAAGTTATCCGAAGGATAACTTCCTCCATTTTTGTCCTCCAGAATACTGTTTTAAAATATTTAACGGTTTAAGATGGCGGTCCTTAAAAGGACACTTTTTAAAAAAATATTCGACTATTTAACTGTTTTAAGATGGTTGAAGGAGGCACAGAGGGACCTGCGGCTGATCAATATAGAAAATTTGAAGATCGCAATGAATGCCGGACTAAAATCAACAATATAACATTTGAACAAAGAACACAACGACAAACAGGAAAAAAGTGTACGGAGGAGCGGAAGAAGGAATGGAGAGGCTCTGGGAGGAAAGAAGGAATGAAGTGACTTCAAGTTCAATCGCTTTCCTCAACGGGAATATTCATCATCATAATAATAATATAAATGTATATATATTGTCCACATGTAGCATATATATTTATACTTATATATATATAAGCATAAATATTTATTTATGGCAAGCATGAAGAGTATGGTTAGTAGAAGAGACATTTTACTGTGACAAACATACATATGTGGAGAGAACGCTGTCTGATCACAAAACTAGAAGCCTGCCCACTCAACTTCAAAAGGAATGTGCAAACAGAACCTGAAAGGCAATAAGATACTAGAGAATACTATCGGCTTTCACATGCCCTAGGCCACAAAACCGCACTTAGCCTATGAAACTAGATACTTGTCAATAGTACTGGGTTCAAATGCTTCTGAATCTACAGAGAGGTACTTAGAGAATACGCCGAATACAATATATATAAAATACATTTACTGCATTCTCTATAATAACAATTTCTAAGTAACCAAGAACACAGCAGTTCCCATTTTAAAGAAGAAGAAGAAAATGAACTTTATTCTGGGACTACTTGTCCCCTAAGAATAACATATGATTACAGTACATAGGACAATCATCTGGCTTTGATAATTAATTATAATAAATAATAACAATAGATAATAATAAAAATTGATAAATAATTAAATTATATGTTACAAGATAACTGTGACATCTTGTAAAATGATACATCTTATGTATACTATTATAATGTATATTACATAAATATTCACGTTTTACATTAGCTCGGAAGACTGAAAATGAAGGAGGTAAAGGAATAAATGATGTTTAAAGGAAGTAAGAGTGGATCTTTTTCGAATTGTGATGGGCAATGATGGGCAAAAAATGAATTCCATAACGAGGAAGCACGGATAATAAAGGATTTCTCGAAGGATGCAGTTCGATGCGCCGGAGTGTATAGGTTGATGGGTTGGGTTCTAGTATTTAAGAGGTGAATGGAGGAGCGCAGAGTAAGGAGGTCATGGATATAGGTGGGTTTTTTTTTGGTTTTCAAGGTTTGAAATATGAGAGCACCCAGGAAGTATTGACGTCGAAAACCGGGGTACAGCCACCCGATTTCAGAATACCTGTGAGATATGTGAGAACGTCTGGAGATCCCGAAAATAAATCTAATAAAACAGTTTGAATACTCTTTTACATCTCATCTCGAGCTCATCAGACAGTCCTCCATATTACATTGGATTTCATAATATCTTTAATACAGGCATTTTCGTACTATTATAAATTACCTATATAAATCGTACAAATTATATATTATATGATAGACAAAGAATTATAAAACAATATACATATTTTAGAATTAAAAGGATCAAATTACTTAAATTAATAATTAAATAAAATAAACAATTGTTAATTTAGTAGCTATATAAATTTCCTGGAATGAATATTTCAAAACAACATCCTTCAAGACGAAAAGCTAATAACATCATTAAATCTTGAAAAAAAAAAAAAAAAAAGAATCCTTAGGAACGAAAAAATAATATATTTTGGACCAAAGATGTCCTTCCGCCATATTAAAACAGCATCCGTAAGGACGAAAACTAATTCTAATAGTGGAAGGAGAGTGGCCAAGGATGTCCGTCGGCCTCGAAAAATCGTCAGATCCTGGCAGATCTGTAAAACAGTGTCCTTATAGCATCTCCAGCCTCCCGTAGAATGCGTTAACAAAGGCGGAATTTCCTTCCGCCATTTTAAAAACAGTTAAATCCACGAATATTTCAAAACAGTGACCTTAAGGACAACAATGGCGGAATATCCTTCCGCCATCATAAAATCGTTAAATATTAAAAATATTTTAAAACCATATCCTTAAGGACGAAGAACTAATAAAATCGTTAAAAAAAAAAAAAAAAAAAATAAGAATAGAATCCTTGAGAACGAAAAATAATATGTATATTTGGACCAAAGATGTCCTTCCGCCATCTTAAAACAGCATCCGTAAGGACGAAAACTAATTCTAATTGTGAAAGGATGGTGGCCAAGGACGTCCTTCGGCCTCAAAAAATTGTCAGATCCTGGCAGATCTGTAAAACAGTGTCCTTATAGCATCTCCAGCCTCCCGTAGAATGCGTTAACAAAGGCGGAATATCCTTCCGCCATTTTAAAAACAGTTAAATCCACGAATATTTCAAAGCAGTGTCCTTAAGGGCAACAATGGCGCAATTTCCTTCCGCCATTTTCAAATTGTAAAATATTAAAAATATTTTAAAACCATAAAGGTGCCAGAATGAGTCGAGATGTAACTGTATACACCATGTAGAGGATAGGACCTAGGATACTTCCTTGTGGAACACCAGCCAAAATGAATGTGAAAAAACGTTAAACCACAAAAACAACAGACAACATAGCCAAAAGACATATCCATGATAAAATGACATAACGTTTATTACAATATATGTTACGAGAATTGATTATAAAACCCAATAACTGTTATAATATTTTTTTTATTATTATTAGACAATCCGTTCTCATACCATTATCTAGTATGACCTCAAAAGATGAACAGACGTAACTGGGGGATTGAAAAATCAGACTTTTCAAGGTTTTATCATAGCTTTAAATGGAGAACTCCAGTAAACAGAGTAGTATAATTGGAAATGTGAAAAAAAAAATCCTATTAAGTCTTCTGTTACAGTCCACGGTAATTGGAAAATAAAATAAAACTTTGGGATGGGAAAATAGTGAAGGTTATTTTATTTATATTGTGAGCTCCTTCGCGGTTGATTTCAAAAGCTGATTAACTGCACGCAACTAAAAATGTAATTAAAATAATCAAAAGGAGAAAAAATATTATTCAACGATATAACTCATTTAAACATCCTAAATTACGACTTAGAACCGTCTTTAGGTAAACAGCTAAGATTTAATTCTTTATAACAAAGGCCCTAACTGTATCATTGTAGGTTGATGATTAAACGAATGGAGATACCCTGCCGAGATTCAGCTAATTCTCGATTTTTATTTTTGCTTTCTTCCATAGAATCACTAAAGAGATGATTATAGTACATCTCCTCCTTACTTGGCTAAGTAGTCGGCTCTCTCTTGTATATATATAAATATATATACAAGCTGATTATGTCTTAGTATGAAAAAAAAAAAATTGGTGAAACTACAAAAAATCCAAACAAATCCGCTGATCACATAACTTTTATACCGATCGTCGATATATGATCATTTAAAGTTTTCTACGACATCCAGCCCTACAGTATCCTTTAATGATATTTCACTAATCCCTGTTGAACAGATCCGCTACCTAGGACTCCACTTGGACAAACGTCTAACTTGGAATCCACATACAAGACTAAAACGACAAGAAACTGCCCGTCGCTACAGACTACTTCAACATTTACTAGACAAACGTTCAAATCTCCCAGTTAATTACAAAAGACTCATTTACATGACTGTGATTAGACCTATTTGGACGTACGGAGTTGAGCTTTGGGGCTCTACTAAACCATACAATTCATCTCGTATCCAATCCTTACAATCCAAAATCCTTCGAAAAATCCTCAATGCTCCTTACTTTGTGATCAATAAACTTATCCATAAAGATCTTAATGTTCCATATGTTAATCCTCCGAGGCGTCTGAAAAGAAGATGGCCTAGAGACCTTTTAGTGTAGATTTTATTGAAGTGCTACTAGTGAGTAGTTCTTCACAAGTTATGTACATGCCATTGTATTCAGTGTCAACACATTTACTTATTGTATATTTTTTGTACAGTTGTAAATATCAATAAAAAAAAAAAGTTTTCAGAAACGACGGTTTTTGCCATTGAAGCCGTAATATATCCACTTTGCTCTAACATTTTTTCAAACTTTGGCCACATTTTCGGATTCAAAAACTACCTATAAGACTAGAGCACATTTTACCTAGTTTTACAAAGGACAACTTATTTAAGGAAGTTATAATTTCTTAAACTTTAACGCTGTTTTTCGAAAAAAAAAAACAATTTAAAAAACTACTAATATCACTAAAACTAGCAAATTCAGCCAGCTTTGCCTTAAAATTGGAAAAACTTGGGTAAATAAAACATTATGATAATCGCTTTATGAAATTTTGTTTTTTAAATAAAATAAATTCTTCATTAGTAAAAACCTTTACTTATTTAAATTTGAAAATTTGAAACTCCAAAACTGGTATTAAAATTTGATTATATTCAGTAAACAGCAGTTATTCGAACTATTTGAGTTTACATTAGCACTTCAATTAAGATTTGACTGAATATTAGAAGTTCTAAATGCTTTAATAATGCTATATCGGAAAATTTTTCATAATGTCTCTACAAAAGAGTATCTATAAATACAATTTTTCGGCATTACTCCTCACATCTTCATTAATTATTTATTCATATAGTAACATGCTTCGGGATAATTCCCATCTTCAGACTATGTTTCCTCACAGTTTCCTCTCCAGACAATTTCAGACACTTTTTAGGTCATACTCTTAAAACTAATTTATTTCAACCTTAAATTATATCTCATACTTTAAGAGTATAACCTAGTTTGTAAACTCTGTGAGGAAAAATAGTCTGAAGATGGGAAATGTATCCTGAAACATTTTACTATGTGAGTAAATAATTTTTTATTTTTAACAATTTATTGAAATTTACAACTATGATTTGTTAATAACAATTACAAAGACATGTCAAAACTTGAAAGAACTACACATCATTAGCATTTTATTAAAAATTCTACACTAGAAGATCTCTATGCCGTGTTCTTTTCAGACGCCTCGGAGAATTATCGGGAATTGAGTGGGAAGCAAGTTGAGAAACTAGTGGATTTGAGTGGTTATGGAGCTTACTATGAAAGGATAGGTATCAGGTTTGGGCTAAATCAGCAACATATGGAACATTAAGATCTTTATGGAGAAGTTTATTGGTGACAAAGTAAGGAGCATTGGGTATTTTTCGAAGTATTTTGGGTTGTAAGGATTGGATACTAGATGAATTGGATGGTTCAGTGGAGCCCCAAAGCTCAACTCCCTACGTCCAATATCTCTCCAATATCGGATCCAATCGCAGTCATGTAAATAAGTCTTTTGTGATTAGTTGGAAGCTTTGAACGTTTGTCTAGTAAATGTTGAAGTAGTCTATAAGGTAGGAAATTCAAATTTATAAAGGTGTTCATCTCAGAGTGGCAGTTTAAATATAAAAGTTTGGTTTAGTAGAGCCTCAAAGCTCAACACCGTACGTCCATATAGGTCTAATCACAGCCCTGTAATTGAGTCTTTTATTATTAAAGTGAATAATAAATGAATATTTGAGGAATAATGCCGAAAGAGTACATTTATAAATTTATTCTCCTATACTAAAGAAATGTAAAACAGTATTTTACATACTACTTATTCCGAATTTCCAACGGAAATGGAAACCATTTTGGAAGGTATAAATATAAACAATTTTATCAGACAATTAGCTATGCATAAAAAATTAATCCTTAGATTAAAAAAATGCATCTTTTCTATGTATTCTAAGCTGCCATAATTAGAAATAAATACATATAAAAACATTTTTAACAAAAGATATTCTTTTTTTATATATATTTTTTTTTAATTTACCACTATAAATTATATAAAATATATATACACATCAAGTAAATGTGTTGACTACTGTTAAAATGACATGTCAAAACTTGAAAAGAATTATTCATCAGTAGCACTTCAATAAAAATTCTACACTAGAGGGTCTCTGGGCTATTTCTTTTCAAACACCATCGGTAATGGTGTGGGAAGCAAGTTGAGAAATTAGAGGATTTGAGTGAAAAGATATTCTAAAATCTTA
The DNA here is from genome assembly GCA_003667255.2 of Euschistus heros. Classification (NCBI taxonomy): domain Eukaryota; kingdom Metazoa; phylum Arthropoda; class Insecta; order Hemiptera; family Pentatomidae; genus Euschistus; species Euschistus heros. The sequence continues at coordinate 512,264 of RCWM02000614.1, read as the reverse complement.
CTTTTAAGGTTCTTTAAAAAAAACAAAAAAAAAAAAAAAAAAAAAAAAAAAAAAAAAAAACTGTATCCTGTTTTCTGTGTAAATTTGAATTGGTTATCCAAGGCTAATCGTTACGAGTTCGATACACTTCCTATCTTAGACAGTTGTCAACTGGTCAAAAAAACTGTATAAACAACAAATTTAAATTCTGAGATAATCAAGCTGAATATCAGAGTGCTTGTGTTGGGTCTGTAGCTTATGTATTTTTTTATTTTTTATTTTTGAATAGAGGTAAAATACCACCACTTACTACATAATTTATATGTGTTTTTATGTGAGTCAGGAGGAAAAGCACTAACATATTAAAGAAGATATTTATACCTCTTGTCGTCCAGCTTGATTTTTTTTCGAAAATTCTTAAAAGCGGTAAGTGCCGATTTTTTTCAGAAAACACCCTCCAAGGACTCGCTTTTTTATATGATTAACCCAAAAGTACCCCTATTCAAAAGGAAAACGTATCCTGCTCTTTCACCTTTATTTTATTCGCATTTACCTCATCAGCCCTTCTCCAAGATGAAACTGAGACGATTAAAGCATTTCTCATATAAAAAAAAAAATTTTGAAATTTGTGAAATTTTGAAAATAGATTTTCGCCAACGATAAGTGTTATAATTTTGTTAATACGCTTTTATTAACTTTACCTGTATGTAACAGAATCTTTCACTATGAAATCTGTAATGTATCTTTCATCGTAATTTTCATCTGATTAACTTGAAAATTCGTATACTTTTCAAAGATCTATGACAATACAGTAACTGCACAACTTAGTTCTAATTCCTCACAAGGGGAGGACACACTCAGTCTCTCACGGACCTTGTTGGCAATTTTTTTGGAGGTTCTTGGTCAAAAAATATTAGACACGTATTTTGCCGTTCCGACCAATGGACTCTAGAAGCCGAGAAAAAAAAAAAAAAAAAAAAAAAAAAAGCATAAAACTAATTTATTTTATATCTCGAGTTTAAAAAATGATATCGACATGATTCTTGCACCAAGATTTTTAGTTTTGATTGCGGATTTAAGGAAAAATACAGCAACTCAATAGAATTTGGTTTAAGTTAATTAAATTCTAAAAGAATGATTAGATTTTTAAGCAAACTACCTCTACAGATTTTTTCACACAAAAAATTGACATCAGATTTTAATTTAGCACCCTCAAAAACATTGAAATAAAAACAAAAATATCATTTTTTTACCCTCTTCGAGGGGAATGAAAATTTTTAAACCGATTATTGGTTTACTTTCCTTTAACTCGCCATTACGTTTGTAACGCAATTCATTGATTGGTGTAGCTGGAAAGAGGAGAGCCTCAGCTTTCTTTTGATGTATATAAATGCAAAAAATCGATGAACAAAAACCTATATAAAAAATTGGAAAATCTTTGAAATACATTTGGATCGTAATCATTATTTTATATTGATATTTTTGGATCTTATTTTCTCTTTCAAATGTAAGAAGGTTTAATGGAACTTACAATTAGTCTAGTTACCCCCAAAATGGTGGTTCTGCCTTTCAAAAGGTCGAATAGTAGGTTTTATGTTTGTTTATATCGTCCAGGTGGGTCTTGAGAATAAATTTTAAAAAAGGAAAATAAACAAGATAAAGGGAAAATGTTGAAAATGTGTGAAAATGGGCGGGGAGGGCAAAAAAAAACCCATAGAAAAATGCTTTCAATCGAAAAATGATTTATTTACAAAACTAAAGTTTATTAAATTGAGCGTCTAAAGACATTCCTTAAGCTGAGATTGATTTTGGCGTTAAGCCACAATCGATTGTCAAACATCGAGGAATGCCAACTATCACAAAAAATTAGTTTTGGTCATTTTTTTTGGCCTATAACACAGAAATGGCTAATGCAATGAAAATATGTTATATACTAAAAGTTGTCAATCATTATGCCAAAAAAAAAAAAAAAAAAAATTGTTGGTTGATTTTGGATACACTGTGTTAAAATTGCAAACAAATCACGAATGGACGACTTCTATACTCAGTACTTCACAGACGCTCAAAACTACCTTTAAAACAAAAACTTAACATTTACAGTTACTTGACTAAACCCATCTGGACGTATGCATCGCAAATTTATGGACCGGCCAAAAGAACACATATTCAAAAAATACAGACATTTCAATCTAAATTCCTAAGACTGATAACAACCCTCCTTATGTGTCAAACGATATACCACATACAGACTTACGTATTCCGACAGTTAAGAGCCATATTCATAAACTTTATCGACAATTCCATGAGAAACTACGTGGACACACTAACAAACAGATACATAATATGGCAACAGTACAGATACCAGACATAACTCAACGGAGGCTGAAAAGGAACTGGATGAGGGATCTCCTAGTCTAATCGCTAATAATTTAGTTTCACGCCTGGAGATTGTACCACTGGGTGCTGACTCCCTCATGCCTGATCATGTCTGTTGTATCAATGTAATTTCACATTCACTGGTTGTCCATTGTGTATAGTTGTGAATAAAGTTATTATGTTAAAAAAAAAAAAAAAAAAAAATCACGAATGGCACTGGACAATTAGCTTTGAACCTTGGACTCTAAAAAATAAAATGTCTGATTGCTGCAAATCGTTCACTACGCTTAGCGTTTTAGTTAAGTTTGCTATAAAAGTGTGTTTTTTTTAACTATAATTTTTATATGTTCATTTTAACTGATAGGATTATAGGCTCTATATAGTCGTATCATGCTCCAGTATGAGTTTCATAAAAAAATAACCTGAAGGTTTTAAAATGGCCTTTACGATGACCGTGGTCGTATGATCATACCCGTCCTTTCTCACGACCAATTTTTTTAATTTGTTGATCGATAAAAGATTATATTGTTTATTGAAAATAGGTGAATAAATATGCATTTATAATCATTTTTAACTTTTCAGAACTAGTGTCCTCGGCAATGCTCAGCAATAGATTCGTTACATTAATGAGGTTCATTATTTCTTTTGGCGATAGGCCATAGCCCGCTAGTACCAGGTATGCAAGTTTAAAATGTCGTTTATTTCTTAAAATAAATACACAGTAATTTAAAAAAAAGTATAATATATTTTATTCAAAGTACTGACCCTCGCTTTCTACACATTTTGCCCATCTCTCGGGCAATATATGGATACCATTCCAAAAGAATGCTTCATCTTTATTTGAAATCCATTCATCGAGCCATTTTCGTACGTTTTCGAAATTGTTGAAGTGTTGCTCCGCCAATGAGTGTCCCATCGATGAGAAGAGGTGATAATCAGAAGGCGCCAGGTCAGGTGAATACGGCGGGTGGGGTAGGAGTTCCCAACCAAGCGAAGAAATCGTTTCCTTAGTCAATCTGGCTGAATGTGCAGGAGCGTTATCATGCTGCAGAATGACTTTGGCGTGCTTGTGAGCCCATTCTGGGCGTTTTTCGATCAATGCGTGACTCAAATTGATCATTTGTTGTCGGTAGCGCTCGGTATTGACTGTTTCGCCGGGTATGAGAAGCTCGTAGTAGACTACTCCCTTCTGATCCCACCACACACACACAGCATTGTCTTCTTCCCAAAACGATCCGGTCTTGCACTCGATGTGGATGGTTGTCCTGGCGTTACCCATGATTTTTTTTTCGTTTGGGATTCTGAAAATAAATCCATTTTTCATCGCCAGTTACAACTCGATGCAAAAAACCCTTTCTTTCGTGGCGTAAAAGCAGCATTTCGCACACAGTTTTTCGTTTTTTCCATCTGTCGTTCGTCCAATTCATGTAGAACCCATTTTCCAACCTTTTGAATCTTTCCCATAGCTCTCAGGCGATCGGAAATGGCTTGCCTAGTGACATTCAACTGCTCTACCATCATTTGTTGGGTTTGGGTATTGTCTTCGTCTAATAAAGATTGCAATTCGAAGTCCTCAAACTTTTTTGGTCGATTTTCTCGTTTTTGATCAGTAACATCAAAATCACCACGTTTGAAACTTTGAAACCAACGTTCACATGTCCTGACGGTTGGAGCAACATCGCCATAAGTCTCAACAAGAATTCGATGACATTCAGATGCCTTTTTCTTTTGATTAAATAAGAAAATCATGACATGCCGCAAATGCTCTTTATTTGGCTTAAAATTAGACATTTTTAACACCAAAGAAAGGTATGATACGTCCACGTAAACGACTTAAAAACAACTGACTTTTGTAAACAAATGACTAACAAAAAAATAGCGTTTAGAGATAAGCAAATCCTTCAATAGGCTAAGAGCGCATTCTATTGGAATTAAAACGACATTTTAAACTTGCATACCTGGTACTAGATACAAGCTATCATAGGATCGGTCACTCTGTAGTTGAAAGAAATCGTCACCGATGTGCCATAGATTCATGCAAAACGTCTGTGCGCACCAAGTGTGAAAAGAGAGATCTTAATTTGTATTTCTCATGTTTTATGGGGTTTCGTAGAAAATTATGAATTCTGTATTAGATAAATTTTTGTTTGTGATATATGAGGAGGTAACTTTCAAAACGTGCTTTGTTACAAAAAGTGTTTTTTTGAGTTTCTGGTATCACTAGATTTGTTTTTTAGAACCCTAAAATATGTGATGAGTATTAGCCATCAATTTAAGCTTTTTACCATCCAAAATTAGTTAACGAAATCAGGGCTTTAAGCAAAGAATGTTTTGTCCATAGCCTGTTTTTAGTTCAGACAATTCAAACTGGTACAAAGTTGTACTTTTTGACTCTCCAACTGTTGAAAATGTTATGGAAAAGAATGAAACTTGTTACAGTTTAGAAAATGAAATATGTGAACTGCATATTTAAAAACTAGTGATTGTTGAGAAAATGAAAATATCCCCCGAAAATTATGAGTGTCATTAACATACATCATCTATAATGTAATTATAATTTTTATTTTGTGTACTTTTGAACAAACAGTGACTTCTGTTAAATAAAACATAGCCACTTCAAACAGTGTTTTGTCCCTTTAGTATTTCATCAAACCGTGTTTTGTCCACTGTGTTCCTTCGAAACGTGTTTTGTCCACATATAAAATTTAAAATGCTAATTTTAGAAGTAAAGAATATTTCTGATCCTTGTGGTAATGTGTTTTTTAGATGCTATAAGTTTAATCAGGAATTTTTCGTTTCTAAAGGGTAATGACATCTTATAATATACGTATTTTGTTATTGCTGAAAAGTGGGATTAATGTGACAAAACACGTTTTGAAAGTTACCTCCCCATATATGAGTCAAAATAAAAAATATATTTTGATAAAAAAGTGTTCCTAGTCGTTTAAAAGTCCAAGTTGAAAGGCAGGATCATACGAACACGGCCAATCATAAGCAAACAGTGAGTCTGATTTAAAAAAAAAAACATTATTCAAGCATATCAGGATGTTCATTAACATAGAAAAATATACAAAACCTTATTTTGATACAAAAAAAAAAATTTGCTCGTCCTTGGAGGGTTAATTTAAAAAAATAAATAAAGTAGGGACTCCACTGTGCCATTTTTAATTTTTATCTTATAAAATCTTTACACTTCAATCTAAAATTTCCTAACAATTTTGAGCGAATAAGTAAAGGTTTTTTATTAATATTTGTAAATATTTAAGGAAAATGATTTATGTTTTTTTTTTTCCATTTTTTATTATCTTCGATTTCGACATTTTGGGTTATCCAATGATGGAAGGTGATATCCCTCTAAGTGTTCCATCAGGACGCCACTTGACCATAATTTTAATTTCCCATATTATTTAATTTACTCTCAGATACACTTTTATTTCAGATTAAACTCCCCAAATCACCATTTATCATCACTCAATGAAGTAACATGTTTCCGGACAATTATCCCATCATCAGGCTGAAATTTACATTTGTTTTTTCATTACACTTAAACAATACAATCAAAATGAATTAATCTAAATAATAAAAATAACAACAGATCAATTTAATTCACTTATTCCTTTTTGTGGTGTTGCCTCACCATGTCATTTTGTATGTGTTTATTTTTATTTCTAAGTTAAACAATCGATATTTTCAATTCATCTATAATTTTTTCATATAAGGTTTCTATTTTTTCTGTGTATGTTTATATTTATATTTTACTGAGTTTTTTATTGTTTTGTTTATGCATATTGCCTCTTTAAGTTTTTGTGTTTTTTTCTCGTGATTTAATATTTTTACATTTTTAAATTCAAAATGGTGGCCTAAATTTTATGCATGGTCCAAAAGTGCTGTTTTATTTTTATCAATTTTACTGATATTTTTGCAGTCATGTTGTTTTGATATATTTTTTTATGTAGATTCTGCTTTGTTTAACATATATAGTGTTTGTTACAATTTAAACAGTTAATTTTATATATCACATATTTTTTATCTATATGATCTATTTCATTTTTATAGATACATTATTTCCGATTTCGACTTTTTGGGTTATCCAATGATCACCTTACTTTTTCTATCGAGACGTAACTTTTTACCATAATTTTAAATTCATTATTTATCATATTACACATTGCTCTTGAATAAGCCAGATTGTAATGTTCTGCTAAAAAAAAATCCAAAGTAAGTTGTTAAACTTGAAATACAATCCAAAGAGATAGAAGCTAACAGTATTAAAAGCCTTGTTGAACTTTAAACAGTACTGTCAATACAAAGTTATCGCTTGCTCTACAGGCGTTTGTACAGTGAGTTCGTGCACGCATGAGAAGAAAACCTGAACCAGCTGCATGGTTTGTGTTTGAAGTGAAAGTTGAAATAGAATATTTATAAACATGGAATTTCATGCCTAGCCAACGGTATCACGGAGGAATTTCAAAATAGTGTTCTTAAATATAACATTTCTATAATTTTCAGTTGGATTGTATTGTTTGGTGTTTTTATATATTTAGTAGCATCTCCCGACTCAACTTCGACCGCTTTCAAAAGTAAAGAGTTTAGATAATTTTAAATAATAATTAAAGTTTTATTTTATCGACAAAAATCTTATATTGAAATATGAATTTGAATATTATTTCTTCAATGATATTTTCATGCAAATAATTTTTAACCTGGGTAAAATTGTACTGAGAAGGTGTTAAAAGATTTCGTGAAAACGTAATTAGACATCTAATTTTTAATTTTAATGATTCCATCTGATTGGAATTTGATTTTTAGCCATAAAAGTATATGACAGTGTAGCAAACCTATTTTCTGCTAGTCAGCATTGTACATTTAAACTTTTATTATTGTCAATGTAATTATTGCTAAACCTTCCTAGAACTATGAAGATGATGTAGTTAAAATTTGGTACTCAAGTGAGAAGTATGGCTGTGAGGCAAGAAGAATTGACAATGTTAAGAGACCCCGAAACATGTAGTTTCATATACAGGGTGAGATCCCTTAGTGTAAAAAACAAAAAATTGAGAGAAACAATATCAAAAATGAAGAAAAATGCCGCAGCCCTTACCTTTATTCCAATCCGTTGCTAATTTTTCTATTCTATTCTAATTTTTTTTTTTTTTTAGATATACGATAAATCGAAAAGGTTTTTGAGGAAACCACGTTTTACCATAAAAGCTGTAATATCTTCATTTTGTTTAAATGGACTTCTTAATTTTTTTTAAGTTTCCTTGAAGACGCATTTTGTAAGTTTCTTTTTTTTTTTTTCTTTTTTTTTTTTTTTTTTTTTTTTTAGTTAAGTAGAGATTCTATGTAGAAACTCCCATGGGATGCTCTTTACTTCAGGGACACGCTTGATCGTTAGAATTTTTACTTTAGAGTCGAAGATATACGATAAATCAAAGACTTTTTTGAGAAAATCACTTTTTTTTTCATAAAAGCTGTAATATCTCCATTTTGTTGAAATATTTATTTTATATATAGTAAAATAAATCCTAAATAATCCTAAATAAATAAATGTAATAACATAAGATCCTCTGATCTGGTGTCGCTTTATTGACAGTTTTCCTTTATTTTCTATTAAACAATAATTTTTTTTTTGGCTTATTCCAATGAAGAATTTATTATGTTTGAAATGAACATTTTCATTAAGAGATTGTCATAATGTTTTACTTACACAAGTAACTGATTTGTATGCAAAATGAGAACACCATGTTTTTTCGGTTTCAAAAGTGAATTTCTCCATGAAACTGATACAAAATCATTACGTTTAACATATCATTCGAAAGCTGATTAAATTTGCAAGTTTTTGTGAGATTTGAAGTTTGTTTGATGGTTTTTTCGAAAAACGGTGAGCGTTGAAGTATTATAGGACATAGTAACTTCCCTAAATAAGGTGAAGATCAAGCTGTTTTCTAGATACCAAGTTTGTAAAATTCAAGGTTAAAGTTACTCAGCTGTTATAGAAAATTTAATGCTAAATACGAAAATGTGGTCAAAGATTGAAAAATATTTAAACAAAATGGAGATATTACAGCTTTTATAAAAAAAAAAGTGGTTTCTTCAAAAAAGTCTTTGATTTATCGTATATCTGCAACGGATTGGAATAAAAAGGTGAGGTTTGCGACATTTTGCTACATTTTTTATCTAGTTTCATTAATTTTTTTTTTTTTTTTTTTTTTTTACACTAAGAGATACTCACCCTGTATAAAAATATAGGAGCTATGCCAAAAAAATTATATAATGAACAATTATATTAATAATGAAATCTTACTATCTCATTATGAACTTGTCCCCACTTTAATTTCAAAAGCGAAGGAAAATGTTGCAATCGGCAACAACAAAAATAAATAAATAAGAAAATAAACCTTTATAAGAAAAACAAAAGTATTAATAATAAAAATAATAAGCAGCTTCTAGATCTCCAAATAATCAAAGAAGAAATTTACATTTGTTTATTTATTTGAGCTGGGTGCAGTTATAAGACAACTTATTTATTCCTGACTCCATTTTTAGCCCCTTCTCTGTTTTAAAATTCAAACTAAGCTTACAGTTTAGAGTTGAGTTTTAAATAATTGGATATTTATGCAAATAATTTTAGATTGCATATTTTGAATGCGTTTTTAGCAAATTAAGAGAAACGTGATGGTAAACAAGATATTTTTATTTCTCCCTGATAGTGAGAAATAAATAAATTCGCCGGAATTAATGATTAATTAGCAAGGTAGCTCAAAAAACTGTAAACCAATAGGTAAAAGCAGTTATTATATGGTTAAAGAAAACTCAAAAACGGAAATATATTTAAAAATAAAATTATAATTAAATGAAATTCCTAGGAATTTATAATTTTAAAAGTGAACTCGCTAAAATTAATAGGTAAACGTGGTAAATGTTAGATGAAATAAAACACAACCACTCTTATAAGTTTAAAAGTATTATTATTAATTGAATAAAAACATCAGAAAAATAACTAGAATGTAAATTTTTTTCTAGGCCCGCTAGTCACAGTCACTCTCAACAGGTTTAGGTTTTTGAATCTGGACTTAACCTCCTCGTTAGAAATAAACACATTTTTTTTTTTGTTTTCAATGTTTAAAAGATCTAAGAATTTGATCAATATAATAATAATAATAATAATAATAATAATAATAATAATAATAAAGCTTTATTGACATCATATTTATGACAAAAGCCTCTCCCTTAGGAGGTAAAAATGGAGTTCAGCTCCAAAATAATTTTACAAAATAGAAACTGGCTAGTAAAAATACAAAATAAAATATACAATATTCTTTGTAAAGCACTAAACCAAAAACAAAACAACAAACAAAACAAAAATTTTTTTTTTTTTTTTTTTTCTTTTCTTTGTTCCAATAGATTATTTATAATTTTCAACCAACAGTCTCTGTCCCTGGCCACTTTCATCAATATTATATTAAGCTATAATTCTCCTCCTGTTCATTAAAATTTTAATGCATTAAATAGTGTGGCAATATTGAAAATTATTGGCCTTACAATTATATATTTATATATTAAAGTTGAAAAAAAATAAAGAAACTGGGAGTTAATAAAAATAGGTAGTTTTTTTTTTAATATTTTAGACCTAGGATGTTTGAATGTGAGTTCCAAGGAGAAATTGCTTGTTAAAACTTGCTGGGTTTTTAAATGCTTGCGTTTTTAATGGTTTAGGAACCGAAATCCATTTAGTTTAATTCTATAAATTCCGAGGATATTACTTATACCGGAAATTAATGCATGGAATGATAGTTCTTGGATTTAAGTGTATGAATTTACTCAGTTAATCTAGTTTTAAGATTCTTTAATTGTTATTAAGTGTTAAAATATTCAAAATCTAAAAAGTCCCCATAAGTTCCCAATTTTTGGGAATCTTCCCGGGTCAAAGAAATATTTCTATTTTATAAGTTCCCTCCCACTGGGAATATCTCCGGCCCACATCACTAAGCAGGGGCCGCACAGGAAAAGGGCCGTTGAGGCCGGGAAAGAAAGGGAAAAAAGTAAATATTTACGTTTTATTGGTTATAGGAAAACTAAATCCTTATAAAAAAAACTCCACTCGAGACATGAGGCCCTATTTGACCCCCTAAAAAGCAAAATTTCTTGACGTGCATTGTCTTAAGTCAGAGATGGGCAAGCTTTTTAAGGAGAGGGCCGGATGAAATAAACTTTATTTTTTACTTAATCTCATTACACTTAACTTATATGGTACAAAGGTTGAAGATCCGGAACGCAACGAGAAGAAAACAATAATTCTATTCTAACTTTGCAGAAAATAAATTTTGTCTTGTGTATAATCGTGTGTGACCATGCCGCGGGCCGGATTGGCTAGTCCGAAGGGCCGCACCATCACTGGTCTAAGTAAACACTGCTTCGCATCAAGTTTTGTAGAATATAGAAAGTTTCTTAAAATCATTCCATCATTTTTGTAAAATTATAATAAAATTGTTGTTTGAATAAAATTGTATGCTTTAGCATTATTTACAACCTTTCGACGCCCTCATAAAACGAAAGAGTGGGTGTGTTTAGAATTGAAGTTCATATTGAGAACAGGGTTATCTTTTGTGGATGTGATGGGGGGATGGGGCCTGAGGGCCAAAAATTCCCGATCCGCCCCTGTCACTAAGTATATGTATCTAAAACCTACCGTTTAATTCATAATAGACTTCTTTTAAATATTAATATTAAACATTTGAAATAATTGTGTTAGTATTTCAGTTGAGAAATTTAGCTAACGACACTAAACCATTGCTCTACCCCAGCTTCCGCCCAAAATATATTTATATACCAAGACAGAAGACACTAAATCAATGTTGGAAGTTTGTTAACTTCTGATAAACTTTCTCAATTTTTTATTTTATAAAAGCGTTTCATTGAAATAATATTATAATCAGCATTGCCATGAGTAATATGGCAACGAATCCATTTACATAAAATGTGCAATGAAAATTTCTCACATTAGGTAAGTGAGAAGAAGAAAATATAATATATATAATACACTAAATTCATATTCAAAGTTATGTTATTAACTTTTGGTAAAAGTTCTCATAATTTGCTGTACACATCTTATATATTAACCATTTAAGGGAAAACAAAAAAACAAAAATTAACACAAATATGGCTATTTAGAAATAAAACGATCCAATAAAAACAAACCCCTTAATAAGCACGCAACTCATTCATTCCATTTCTTTTCAAATCAATTCCTGATCGTTTTTAGAAACCATTGAAAAAAATATGACCTACATTCAACAGTCATTGGACTGTTATCGATGCGGAAACTTCGAAAATATTTTTAGATAACATGAGAAAAAAACGTTCGGTCTTTCACTGTTACGATATCACAATATCTTATAATATATATGATTAATTACAAAAATTACAATTATTATTGTCGATATTACTTTCCGGGTTCAATTTATATTATAATCAATGGTTTGTAGTAGAACCGTTATCAGTTTCCTCAACCTTGAAATCTCACAACAATGAGACACTCGACAATGTTTACTTTAGATAAAGATTTGTCATTATGAGTAATGTTTATTTTATCGATTATTTACAAAAAAAAAAAATATGTATGTTTATAAAGTAAGTTGACATTACAAGTAAAGTCTATTTTTTGGGTACGTTTAGTCCACAGAGTAGCGAAAATTAAAATTATATTTTGCTATTTCAATTCATAAAATTAAACTTCGTGTTCTTAGTGCATCTATGCGATTAATTTTTTGTTTCATGATATGTAATGTTTTCTTTAAAAATGATTTCCGTAGTTTTTAAATTACACAACAATCTGCCATGAGTTTAATTTAACGTTATTTTTTTTATTTTTTTTTTTTTTAACAAAAGCCTATTTCATGTTATCACCTATGTAGCACCCGTATTTTTTTTGTTTAAACATTGAAACGAAACTCATATTATCAGTGACAATCCTGTGTATATGTGGCAATATATTTCTTTTCTATAAACACAATGCTTACAATTTTCTAATGATTCACACCATTCAAATAGGTGATTGACACAAATAAAAAAAAAAAAATTAAAAATGTCTACCATTAATTTTTGAATACTATATTGAAATATTTTATTTATTGAGGGATTTTATTATTTTAAAATATTAAAACTAACCTTCATGAGCGCCATTCTCTGATCGTCGGATAGATCGCGAACTATAACCTGCGGCATGATGGACTGCAACCACTAGGACAACAGCTGATGGTCAACTGAAGGGGTTCGTATCGTGTGTATCGACTTGTCGGGTCGCTCACGGAAATTGCCGAGCGTTCCCGAACGAAGCGATGTTTTGAATGCCTCATTAGTGATTGTCATTTGTTATAAGTTCTTGTACAATTTAAACGTTACTTCGTTAATTTATTTTGTGTGTAAATCACACTTCTGCGGATTGAAACAACCAATAAGTGGGAAACAGTGTAAAATTAAAAAAAAAAAAAAAAAAAAAAAAAAAAAAAAAAAAAAACAGAAAAAATTAGGGTAAGTGCACTAGTAGTTGACACTTTTAGAAAGATATCACAAGTTTTTTAGCAATATTTCCTTGGTTGATCTTGTGACAGATTTCTTTCTCCCCTCCTCAGATACGTCCGTTATCCCAATTTTTTGAATTTGAAATAGCATTAATAGAACGTTGAAAAAGTGTTAATTTTCAAAATAACCTTTTTGAATTAGTAGTTGACACAGCCTGGATGCCAGTTTTATGTAGTTGTCAGGGTAATAGTTTTTGAAGTACTCCGCTGCTACTTGCTGCCGCTGCAACAGAAATTCCTCTTTTGACGTCATCAGGGCCTTCTCCATTTGCTGAGGCTCATAATTGAGTTGTTGTTTTTTTTCGTTGGTACTATTTAAAACTGAAAAAAAAGAAAGAAAAAGAGGGACCCAATTCCATGTTGTGTAGTTGATAGATGCTGTATTAGTAGTTGACACCCCACCCCCTGTCAACTCTAAATTTTTAGCTCTAAATTGGCTAAATCTGATTCTTTCCTCTACCCCTGATTTTTCCTTTGCAGAGAACGCACATTCAATAAAGAAGGCGAGGAATGAGAAATATCTAGTACTTGACAGAGGTGTCAAAAATCCTATCTTGCACAAAATGTAATGATCTACTACTTTTAGCATATAAGATTTTTTGATTGGATTAGCCGTTTCTGTGTTATAGGCTCTTAAACATGACCAAAACTAACTTTTTAAAGTTGGCAAAATACATCGATGTTTGACAATCGATTTTGGCTCTACGCCAAAATTAAATTTAGCTTAAGGGATGACTTTGGGCGCACAATTCATTAAAATTTAATTTTGTTAATAAAACATTTTTCGATTGCTTTATTTACAAAATTATATTTATCGAAGCTCCATAACCACTCAAATCCCCTTATTTCTCAACTTGCTTCCCACATCAATCCGATAATCCTCCGAGGCGTCTGAAAAGAAGATGGCCCACATACCTCCTAGTGTAGAATTTTTATTAAAGTGCTACTTATGAGTAGTTCTTTTCAAGTTATTGTAATAGTTAACAGCACATTTACTTGATGTATATATTTTGTACAGTTGTAAATTTCAATAAATTGATATAATAATAAAAAAAAAGATAATAAAAAATTTTGCTTGAATGGCATACCTATTTCCTCCAGATTTGATATCCCTAATAATGAAAAGACGTATTTTCAAGGAAAGGTTGATAGAAAGAAAATAAGGGAATCGGAGAGTAATCGAGAATCGAATAGAAGTTGGGAGGCTACTGGATTCGAAGATGTATGCAGCTTGCTATGAAAGGATAGGTATCTTGTTTGGGCCAAATCTGCATCTAGGACATGGAAATCGTTATAGATAAGTTTATTCGTGACATAATAAGGAGCATTGAGTATATTAAGGAGGATTGAATACGAGAAAAGGTTTAGTGGAGCCCCAAAGCTCAAATCCTTATGTCTAGTGGGTCTAATTACTGTCATGTAAATAAGTCCTCAACAATTTTTTTTTTTTTTAAACAATTTATTGAAATTTGCAACTGTACAATATTTATACATCAAGTAAATGTGCTGCTATTTATTACAATAACGTGACAAAACTAGTAAAGAACTACTCATCAGTAGCACTTTAATAAAAATTCTACACTAGATGGTCACTGTGCCATCTTCTTTTCAGACGCCTCGGAGGATTATCAGGAATGGTGTGGGAAGCAAGTTGAGAAATTAGGGGATTTGAGTGGTTATGGAGCTTACTATGAAAGGATAGATATCTAGTTTGGGCTAAATCTGCAACATATGGAACATTAAGATCTTTATGGATAAGTTTATTGGTGACAAAGTAAGGTGCATTGAGGATTTTTCGAAGGATTTTGGATTGTAAGGATTGGATACGAGATGAATTGGATGGATTAGTCGAGCCCCAAAGCTCAGCTCCGTACGTCCAGATAGGTCTAATCACAGTCATGTATATTAGTCCTTTGTAATTAATTGGGAGCTTTGAATGTTTGTCTCGTAAATGTTGAAGTAGTCTGTAACGACGGGCAGATTTTCGTCGTTTTAGTCTTAATTAAATAATTGAAATTACAAGTCCAAATATTATTACATAAGTATTTGGGTGGTAAAATTAAACATACATAATGGTTTTTATTCATATTTACTCCTGTATGGAACATATGCATCCAGTAAATGTGTGTTGATAAAGTATTACCGTGACATGACTTTAAGCAACTCCCCATTATTAGCACTTTATAAAGAGTTCTATTTTAGAAGTGCCCAAAACTTCTTTTCAGACGCCTCAGTGGATTATCGGAAATAAAATAGGAAGCAAGTTGAGAGACTAGTGCGTTCGATTAGTTATGGAGTATATGGACGACGATAGTCTGTAACGACGAGCAGCTTCTTGTCGTTTTAGTCTTTCAATAATTTGTTGGGAGCTTTGAACGCTTATCTAGTATTTCAAAAAAAGGAAATAAGTATTGAACCGTCAGATGAAACTCCAAAGGATAGACTGAGACGTTGTTGATTGGGGATTGTTTCAGGGCTGATCTTGAAGATTTGTGTTTTGATACGGTTCGTTGTTAGGAGACAATTGGATATATATCATCTGTTTCATTATACAACCAATATCCACCCGTTTCAAATGACTTATACTAACTTAACCCTATTTCTTTAATCACTTCTAAAAGATTTCTTTCCTCTTTCCATATTCCATCGCCCTCATTTCGTTGATGAGGTTTGCTAACATAACTAAATCTCCATCTCCTAAAGTCATCCATCTTCATTAATGTATTTTTTCTTATAATCTTTTCGCTACAAGTCTAAGTGACGAACTTAAGTCATCGTACATTGAGTGAACATTATAAATATTTCTTCATCTTTTCGAGAACGTAACTGATATGTCACAATCCTAAGAGTCATTACAACAGATGTAACGTCATCACATCAAATTACTTCAAAGATAGTTACACTAGTTTACCTAATATTATTTTTAACTGAAAATGCAAATTCATACGTTACTTATGCAAAAATTATTTGAACTGGAAGGAGATACTTAATGACTTTTCCATATGAGGATGTCACTATGTCAATTTTTAACTTCTCACTCTGGGCAATTATAATGCGGGAATAGGGGAAAGGCGTAATCAGCAATTGTTTGACAAGCTATCAATACTTGGAACATAATGTTCCTTTTAACAGCTTAATTGCTTGATTACTGACTGATTTCGCGGGTTAGTTTCCTCGTTCGTATGATGGAACGGATTGTCTAATAATTATATTTCGAGGCAAGAATATTAATGAAGCTAAAATGAAAGATTACCAATCATCATGAAAAGGCTGGCACATTTGTTGTATCTATTTAAGCAATGATCATTTGAAGCTCATTGCTGATAATGATATTGCTAGATAGGAAGATGACTGTGCGGATATATTAGATAAGATATATAGGAAGGGAGAGAGGGGGATATATATATATATAGAGAGAGAGAGAGAGAAAGAGAGAGAGAGAGAGATATTATATCTATTCAAAATAC
This sequence comes from Euschistus heros, assembly GCA_003667255.2. Taxonomy (NCBI): domain Eukaryota; kingdom Metazoa; phylum Arthropoda; class Insecta; order Hemiptera; family Pentatomidae; genus Euschistus; species Euschistus heros. The sequence continues at coordinate 495,859 of RCWM02000614.1, read as the reverse complement.
GAAAAATATTGGGTTGGTGCAAACACAACGCAGGTATTCAATATACTAAGGTTTCAATTAGTTTTTTTGTTTAAACATTTGGTCTTTTGGAATTTACAAATAGCACTAATAATTATATAATCAAAGAATCATATAAGAGTGGCCTAAATTAAAAAAGAAAAAATCATCTTTCATTTGTTTATTTCACTCGTAAAAATTTGACTGCACTTGTTTTTTCTAAAGGGAACATACATATCACAACGATGAATAATTCATAATTAAACAGAAATGTTTCTTTAATATATAGATAATTTTAAAGCATCTTAAATACAATTTTTAAGATATCAACTATTGTAATATGTAATTTATACATATATATTTTTTAGTTATTATCTTTAAAATGATGGATAAAACAAAAAGTTCTGAACAGTTAAGAAGAAAATTTCTGAATACATATTGTAAAAAACATTCCACAGATAAATCGGTATATTAATTCAAAATATATTAACTTTATTATATTGGGTTGATGTAAAAATAATGCAGGTTTTGAATATTCATTTTGTTTAGACAAATGCTTGCCAAGTAAACCAAGATAATTCTACAGTCTAGTTATTGGATTATAAAAATGGTTATTAACGTTGTTTTTCCTTAAAGATTAGTTTAGTTCCTGTTACATTTTCTATGAGCAAGAGCCTCTGAGATTCACCGTGTTAAAACAAGATTTTTATGAAATATATTACTACAAGTTAAAACTTGGTCATGTCCGGCCCAAGCGGCGCCATCATCTTCATGCTTGGTAAAGGAAACATCATTGAATGTACAGTGCAGCGATGGTTCTATAAATTTCCTCATGAGGATTTTGGGTTTTGAAGAAAACCCTCGCAAAACTAGTGTTGGCTAATCAACATTATGAACCACACAAAATTAGGATTTTATTTATTCTCACATAAAAATCTGCACTATTTTAACACCAACCCAATATTTATCAATTTCGAACTGATATGGAAAAAAACCGTATATTTATTACCTGTTTAAACGAGAGTTTATTTCTTGGTTTTTATTTTCTCCTACAATTTTTAGTCTTGGGTTAAATTATTTTGGTAGTTATAAAACTATATTTTATAATTTCTTATGATATTCCACTAATCCTTGTTGAACAGATCCGCTACATAGTACTCCACTTGGACAAACGTCTTGGAATCCATACGCAAGACTAAAACGACAAGAAACTGCTCGTCCTTACAGACTACTTCAACATTTACTAGACAAACGATCAAAGCTCCCAATTCATTACAAAAGACTCATTTACACGACAGTGATTAGACCTATATGGACGTACGGAGCTGAGCTTTGGGGCTCCACTAAACCATCTAATTCATCTCGTATCCAATCCTTACAATTCAAAATTCTTCGAAAAATCCTCAATGTTCCTTACTTTGTCACCAATAAACTTATCCATAAAGACCTCAATGTTCCTTATGTTGCAGATATAGCGCAATCCAGATATCTATCCTTCCAGAGTAAGCTCCATAAGCACTCCAATCTATTAGTCTCCCAACTTGTTTCCCAATCCATTCCCGATAGTCCTCCAAGGCGTCTGAAAAGAAGATGGCCTAGAGACCTTTCAGGTTTTTATTGAAATTTTACTATTGAGAAGTTCTTCACAAGGTATTTACATGCCATTGTATTCACTATTAACATAATAACTTAAAAAATGTAACGTACGGAGCTGAGCTTTGGGGCTCCACTAAACCATCTAATTCATCTCGTATCCAATCCTTACAATTTAAAATCCTTCAAAAAATCCTCAATGCTCCTTACTTTGTCGCTAACAAACTTATCAATAAAAATCCACTAGTTTCTCAACTTGCTTCCCACTCCATTCACGATAATCCTCCGAGGCGTCTGAAAAGAAAATGGCCTAGATATCTTCTAGTGAATAATTTTTTTTAAAGTTCCACTGATGAGTAGTTCTGTTCAAGTTTTGACATGTTATTGTATTCACTATTCATAAATTTCAATATATTAATATAAAATAAAAATATATAAATAAGTTCCCACTTGATCTAATCTCAGCCGGTTTACTTTCAGTATCCTCTTATTTTTTTATTGTTCCTTTCTCGAATTTATTTTCGTAATAATCGAAATTAGCTCCTCTTAAAGGACATTTATATAGTTTTTGAGGTAAAGTTCATTTAGCAGTAAGTATGCCGAGGTCGTATAAGATCACTAAAAAAGGAGAATAGTGTGGGTTGCAGGTTTATATGTTCTATCCCATTGCTAATTCAGCTTCAACTTATTGCTAATTTCAAATCTTGTTATAAAGAATAGCGGGCTTAAACCACAACCTTGGAAGATACCTTGCATCATCTTCAATCAATGTGATGTACGTTTCCTGATGCTAACCACATTCCTCCTCATTTTATCGAGTCTCATTCCGGTCAAGGTTATACGGCGGGTAATACCTTAAAAGTATTTGGTCCAGGTTTTTACTTTCCCGGCTTGTTGAAAGCCTTTTTAAAATTATATCAAGCATCATGTTTATGACGCCAGGCAGAAGGTCTGATGAATTTTTGAGTCAGACAAATTTACGTTGAGAACTCTGTGTAACATTGCATTACAAATAAAGAATAACATATAATAATTCATAACACGCAAATCAAAGACGTGTTTATTGCGTGTGAATGTATATTTTTCGAATCAATCCGGTTCTTGGAGTTAGCCTACAGCTATCGATTCGAGATTGAGTCGTTTTGCTTCGTCATGGTGAGAAGAGGTTTTACAGGGACAAAAAGGTCTCGGAATGACTTCATTTAAGATTTTACACAGGAAGTTCAATATGAATAATTAACAGAGTAACTTATGACTGAGCGATCACTTATTGTCAGAACTATGTATCCGATATTTAAAAATATACATATATTCCGGTCCACAGTTAACATATTCTGGCAGTTTTGTGCTACCGTGTTTAAAATAAATGATCACATTTATGGTCTAAACCCTAACCTTATAGTTTTGGTCTAAGATGAAAATATGAATTAATTAAATATTTTTAAAAAAAAATCAATTAATTGGAATTTACAACTGTACAAAATAATATACAACAAGTAAATGTGTTGACAGTGAATACAATGGCATGCAAATAACTTGTGAAGAACTACTCACTAGTAGCACTTCAATAAAGTCTACATTAGAAGGTCTCGGCCATCTTCTTTTTAGACGCCTCGGAGAACTTTCGGGAATGGAGTGGAAAGCAAGTTTAGAAAATAAAGGATTTGTGTCGGTATGGAGCTTGCTATGAAAGGATAGGTATCTGGTGTTGGCTAAATCAGCAACATATGGAACATTAAAGTCTTTATGGATTAATAAACTAGGAGAATACTGAAAGTAAAACGGCTGAGATTAGATCAAGTGGGAACTTATTTATATTTTTTTATTTTATATTAATATATTGAAATTTATGAATAATGAATACAATAACATGTCAAAACTTGAACAGAACTACTCATCAGTGGAACTTTAAAAAAAATTATTCAGTAGAAGATATCTAGGCCATTTTCTATTCAGACGCCTCGGAGGATTATCGTGAATGGAGTGGGAAGCAAGTAGAGAAACTAGCGGATTTTTATGGATAAGTTTGTTAGCGACAAAGTAAGGAGCATTGAGGATTTTTTGAAGGATTTTGAATTGTAAGGATTGGATACGAGATGAATTAGATGGTTTAGTGGAGCCCCAAAGCTCAGCTCCGTACGGTACATTTTTTAAGTTATTATGTTAATAGTGAATACAATTTCATGTAAATACCTTGTGAAGAACTTCTCAATAGTAAAATTTCAATAAAAACCTGAAAGGTCTCTAGGCCATCTTCTTTTCAAACGCCTCGGAGGACTATCGGGAATGGATTGGGAAACAATTTGGGAGACTAATAGATTGCAGTGGTTATGGAGCTTACTCTGGAAGGATAGATATCCGGATTGGGCTAAATCAGCAACATAAGGAACATTGAGGTCTTTATGGATAAGTTTATTGGTGACAAAGTGAGGAGCATTGAAGATTTTTCAAAGGATTTTGGATTGTAAGGATTGGATACGAGATAAATTTTATGGCTTAGTGGAGTCACAAAGCTCAACTCCGTACGTCCAAATAGGTCTAATCACAGTTATGTATATGAGTCTTTTGTAATTAACTGGGAGCCCTGAACGTTTGTCTAGTAAATGTTGAAGTAGTCTGTAACGACGGGCAGATTTTCGTCGTTTTAGTCTTAATTAAATAATTGAAATTACAAGTCCAAATATTATTGCATAAGTATTTGGGTGGTAAAATTAAACATACATAATGGTTTTTATTCATATTTACTCCTGTATGGAACATATGCATCCAGTAAATGTGTGGATAAAGTATTACCTTGACATGACAACTTTAACAACTCCCCATTAGTAGCACTTTATAAGAGTTCTATATTAGAAGTTCCCAAAACTTCTTTTCAGACGCCTCAGTCTTATCGGAAATAAAATAGGAAGCAAGTTGAGAGACTAGTGCGTTCGATTAGTTATGGAGTATATGGAAGTATAGGTAAACAACACGACCTTTACGAACACTCCAACATTTAACAGACAAGCGTTCAAAGCGTTACATGACAGTAATTAGACTTATTTCGACATACGAGTTGAGCTTTGGGGTTCCACTGAACATTCCAATTCTTCTCGCATTCAATCCTTACAATTCAAAATCCACCGTAAAATCCTCAATGCTCCCTACTTTGTCACCAATAAACTTATCCGTAAAGATCTTAATGTTCCATATGTTGCTGATTTAGCCCAAACCAGATACCTATCCTTTCATAGTAAGCTCCATAACCACTCAAATCCACTAGTTTCTTGACTTCCTTTCCTCTCCATTCCCGATAATACTCCGATGCATCTGAAAAGAAAATGGCCGAGACCTTCTAATGTAGAACTTTAGTAGAGGTGATACAAGTGAGTAGTTCGTCCCGTAAATATTACTAAAAAAAATTGTACATTACATTTTTTTTTTTTTTTTTTTTTTTTTTTTTTTTTTTTTTTTTTTTTTTTTTTTTTTTTTTTTTTTTTTTTTTTTTTTTTTTACGTACCACCTTAACAATTTCTAAATAAATAACTGAAGATTCCGACATAATTACAGAAAACAAGTTATTTAAAGAAAATTATTATCATTTAAATCTTCGAGAATTATCGCTATGAATATTATTTTTATTTTTTCACGGAACGTCCTTAGAGACCACGCAAATATCATTATGTTCACTTCTTTTCATACCTTTTCTCTCTTTCCTTTTCTCACATTTTCCTCATACTTTCCAATTGCTCCTTCCATCCTTCCTCGGTCCACGCCATTTCTTTTCTCCCATCTCTCTTTACCACAAGGACCTTAATTTCTTTTAGTCTTTGCCTATAGTCATCCCTATCGGAACAGTCTTGGTCTGTTATTTTCAGTCTCTCAGTTTCTTCCTTCATCTGTTTGATATACCCCAGCACTCTTGTATCCTCTCATAATCTAGAAGATTTCTCTATTTAATCTCTCTGGATACATCCTCAACATATGCCCATAGAAGCTTAATCTTATTCTTATATCCGTTTCCAGGTCTTATTATTAGGTCTCGACCTATAGCCTTCTTGTGTCTTCTTTGGGCCGTAAATTCTTTTTAGTATTCTTCTATCTATTCCTAACATTTTCCTTACGCTGGGGAGGGAAGCGGTTTCCATTCCGTACAGTATCACCGTTTCATGAACTAAAGCTTTGTAAAAACATTAAATTAAAATAAGTTTTAGGTAAAACAAGTATCTCCTTTAAGAAAATACAGCAGGTATTTTATTAAATTTTATCTTTTAATCTTAATAATTTTTAATTTTATTGTTGACATTATTTTTAATACTAATGTTAGAAAGTGTGATATGGGGAACTATTAGTGACGGGAGGCTGGGAAAGTCTCGTTAGCACCTCCGAGCGTCACGGCTACTGTAAACAGACCGATTAAGGATATTTTTATGAAGAAAATAAAAATCGTTTGATAAATGGTTGTTTGTGTTTTTCACTAAATGATTAGATGCGTATTTTTTGTAATTGGTTTTTCAAGGTGATGAATTAGAGAAGCTATTTTTAAGAAACCTTCATGTTATTGTAAAAAAAATATTCACACAAGATCTAATATAAAATACTTGTCATTTTGAAATATATCACTGTTTAAAATAACGCTATATCTTCGTATTTTTACACAGATTTTATTTACATGAATTTGAGCCTCCACAAAACACTGTTTATATCTTTATATATCTCTACATTGTTTGGTACATATAGTTCAGGTAATAGTAGCCGTCGGGTAAACGACCGAGGGGTAGACCAAGAAGTAGATGGGAGAATTGCCCCAAGGCCGACTTGCGAGATATGGGTTTAGGGTGAGTGGGTTGGAGGGAGGTGTGCGGTTTCAGCATCGAACCTTTGGGTTAACTAAGCCTTTATTTAGTTAGTTATTCATTTATTTACAAAACAGTCTTTGTGACTTCACAAAGCCATCAAATATCTCTCAATCTTGACCTAATAAATTCCCAATCCTTCTTATGATAAAAAAAGCTTAGTGAACCCAAATAGATTTGTGCTAATTATAATGAATGGAAAAAATGTAAAATTAGAAAAAGGGTGGAATATCTGGAGTAGGAAGGATACCGCTTAGAAACCGTTTTATAACTTCACGAAATGAATTATATGTAATCTGAAAAAGAATATTCAAGGTCAAAGGTCACTAAAATCAGTTTTTTTAAATATATCCATCGACAGTCGATCAAGAAGGTTACAAAACTTGTAGATAACAACATTTTTTATAATTTTGGTTCTATTAATATTTTCCAGGATTAACCGTTTTCGAGATATAGCGCTAGTTTGGACTAAATGTAGTTTGGACATACATTTGCTTCTAGTGCCTTCGGCAATTGTTTCTCTACGGTGTTCAAGATTTACGTTATTAAAAATCGATAATTATAGAGAAAAATTATTTTTACCTCACTTTTTGTTCAAACATTCGATTCAAGTGCCAGAGACGTATATATGAATTTAAAGCAAATTTAATGCTCTACAACTTTGTTTCTGACAATATTTCTAAGAAACAATTGCCGAAGGCACTAGAAGCAAATGTATATCCAAACCGGTGCCCGCTTCTCCTCCGCGCTATATCTCGAAAACGGTTAATCCTAGAAAAAAATAGTAAAACCAAATTATAGAAAATGTTGTTATCTACAAGTTTTGTAACCTTCTTGATTGACGGCCTAAAGATAGAAATCGAGATATTTAAAAAAAACTGCTTTTGGTGACATTTGACCTTGAATGTCTAATGAAGCTAACGTGCTGAGATCGGTGACTTTTTACCACTTACTTAGAAGACCAAAATAAAGGTATATGCAAAAATTCAGCTTCATTAGTTCATTTCCTAGGTGAGCTGTAACTTATTTCTTGGCAGCAACTGACAAGACCCGCCCGGGGGAATGGCAGTACTGCATTTTCGTATATCCCTCTACCTCCCCTATTTAGAGGAACAATCAGAATTCGGGAGAGACTTATCATTACAGAAACCTCAAAAAATATTTTTATTATTTTTTTTTTTTAAGGCGTTGACCGGTGCCATGGCAGCAGGGCCGTTTTGTGTTCTATGAATAACAAGTCGAATTATTTGTAGGAGCTTTGGGAGACCTATCAGGACAGGTTTAGTGTCGTCGGCTCCCGGAATAGTGTTTACGCTAATAAATAATAAATGTATGGTAAAATGATTACATAGTCTAGTCAATGAGTGCTGAAATGAGGGGTGTAGAGTGCATGAACTGACTAAAGTACCCGTCCCTAGAAATAAACATACAAGCTTATTAAATTTCCTATAAAATGATTCCTATATAAATTTGTCGTAATTCTAACCGTTTACGATATATTTGTTATTGAAAATCGGTGATTTTCGTGAAAAAACAAATCTTACCTCATTTTTTGTCAAACTTTTGCTTCTATTTCGTTACACAAACGTTTCTCAGAAAAACTGTCAGAATCAAAATTGTAGAGCATTAAATTTAATTTAATTTCATATACCAGGTATGCAAGTTTAAAATGTCGTTTATTTCTTAAAATATATACACAGTAATTTAAAAAAAAAAGTATAATATATTTTATTCAAAGTACTGACCCTCGCTTTCTACACATTTTGTCCATCTCTCGGGCAATATATGGATACCATTCCAAAAGAATGCTTCATCTTTATTTGAAATCCATTCATCGAGCCATTTTCGTACCTTTTCGAAATTGTTGAAGTGTTGCTCCGCCAATGAGTGTCCCATCGATGAGAAGAGGTGATAATCAGAAGGCGCCAGGTCAGGTGAATACGGCGGGTGGGGTAGGTGTTCCCAACCAAGCGAAGAAATCGTTTCCTTAGTCAATCTGGCTGAATGTGCAGGAGCGTTATCATGCTGAAGAATGACTTTGGCGTGCCTGTGAGCCCATTCTGGGCGTTTTTTTCGATCAATGCGTGACTCAAATTGATCATTTGTTGTCGGTAGCGCTCGGTATTGACTGTTTCGCCGGGTTTGAGAAGCTCGTAGTAGACTAATCCCTTCTGATCCCACCACACACACAGCATTGTCTTCTTCCCAAAACGATCCGGTCTTGCACTCGATGTGGATGGTTGTCCTGGCGTTACCCATGATTTTTTTTCGTTTGGGATTCTGAAAATAAATCCATTTTTCATCGCCAGTTACAACTCGATGCAAAAAAAAAAACCTTTCTTTCGTGGCGTAAAAAGCAGCATTTCGCACACAGTTTTTTCGTTTTTTTTTTCCATCTGTCGTTCGTCCAATTCATGTGGAACCCATTTTCCAACCTTTTGAATCTTTCCCATAGCTCTCAGGCGATCGGAAATGGCTTGCCTAGTAACATTCAACTGTTCTGCCATCATTTGTTGGGTTTGGGTATTGTCTTCGTCTAATAAAGATTGCAATTCGAAGTCCTCAAACTTTTTTGGTCGATTTTCTCGTTTTTGATCAGTAACATCAAAATCACCACGTTTGAAACTTTGAAACCAACGTTCACATGTCCTGACGGTTGGAGCAACATCGCCATAAGTCTCAACAAGAATTCGATGACATTCAGATGCCTTTTTCTTTTGATTAAATAAGAAAATCATGACATGCCGCAAATGCTCTTTATTTGGCTTAAAATTAGACATTTTTAACACCAAAGAAAGGTATGATACGTCCACGTAAACGACTTAAAAACAACTGACTTTTGTAAACAAATGACTAACAAACAAAATAGCGTTTAGAGATAAGCAAATCCTTCAATAGGCTAAGAGCGCATTCTATTGGAATTAAAACGACATTTTAAACTTGCATACCTGGTACACGTTTCTGGTATTTAAAGCAAATGTTTATCAAAATGTAAATATTTTTTTTTTTTATTTCTAAAATTATCGATTTTTAATAACATATCTGGAAAACCGTTGGAATTTCGACAAATATGTATATCATTAATTTTATAGGAAATTTAATTATCTTTAATTTTGATTCGTATGATATTTTTCTAGAGTCCACCGTTTTCGAGATAAAACCGAAAAATACAAAATTGGGACCTTCTCCCATCTCACTTCTCACCAACATTAGTTCAACCCCCACGGGCGGGGACTTTTAGTATGTTTACCTTCTAACTATTCCTAACGAAGCTGTGAAGTCAAAAATTATCGCATATTTCATGCACTCTACAATGTGTTTGTTGACTGGACTAACAATGACATGGCATTAACTTGTGAGCTACCCACTAGTAGCACTTCAATAACTGTTCTACATTAGAAAGTCCCTAGGCCATCTTCTTTTCAGTTATCAAGAATTGAGTGAGAAGCAAGTTGGGAGACTAGTGGATTTGAGTGGTTATGGAGCTTACTATGAAAGGTTAGGTATCTGGTTCTCAAATCTGCAACTTATGGAACATTAAGGTCTTTATGGATAACTTTATTTGTGACAAAGTAAGGAGCAATGAGGATTTTACAAAGGATTTTGGATTGTAAGGATTGGAAATCAGAGAAGAAGGCAAAGCTCAACTCGTATGTCCAAATCGGTCTGTAATTACTGCCATGTAAATAAGTCTTTTGTAATTTATTGTAGGCTTTGAACGCTTGTCTAGTAAATAGAGTAAAAATTATAAAATTAAAAAATAAATATGTTTTACGAGTCCCGTATGATTGGAAACTCCAACTATCGATTCTATATTGTACCATATATATCGATAATTATCTTCCAAGTTTAAATCCCTTGAGAAGTAAAAAAAAACTGAGTCGCTCAATCACGGAACTCCCCTGCCGCTTCATCAAAAATAGACGCCAGCTCCCAGGAGATTGTAACAGTGTACCCATCGAATAACGAACCAGTATGCCTACCTTACCTCCCTTGTATCAGTTTACGTCAACAGCTGAATAAAGACATTGAAAATTTGTTTATAATTTATTATCATTATTTAGATTTTTTTTTAAATTTATACTTTATTGATATTTACCGCAGTATAAACCATATACAATAGTCCAGACAATGAAGCCCTGAAATGGAATGTAGAGTGCGTTTTCTGTAATCCAAGGATTTTCTTTGGAAACATTTTCAGAGTAGTCAGAAAGTAAACATACTAAAAGTCTTGGAGTTTTCGGGCCTGGGAACAGAAGGGGCGGACGCGAAAAGTCCGTTGTTTTGGTTTTGCACTCATATCTTGAAAACGGTGCGTCGTATGAAAACATGACTATTTACTAAATTAATGTTAATTAAATTCTCTACAATTTTTTTACAATACACGTTGTTCATATTCTGCACCGTTTCCGAGATATACGCTTGGCAAATGTGAACATTTTCGAAAACAAAATTTTCTCCTCACGTTTTCTGTTACACTTCCCTCCATACCTTCTAAAACGTTCTTCCTACGACAAAAGTCTTCATAAATAATATTGTAGAAAAGTAAAGTTCCTTCAAAATGCACATATATATGCCAATTTATCTTCAACCTGTCAAAAGTTACATAAACTATAACTTTTCTAGGTAAAACAAACATGCTAATGTCCTTCACATTTGCCTAGCGTATATCCCGGAAATGGTACCGAATATGAAAAATGTGTATAGAATAAAAGTTGTAGGAAATTTAATTACCCTTAATTTAGTAAATAGTTCTGTTTTACATACGACGCACTGTTTTCGAGATATGAGCGCAAATCCAAAAAAAAAAAAAAAAAAAAACCTTCCTTGCCCTCTTCCCCTTCATGTTTCCAGGCTCGAAAACTGCAGGACTTTAAGTATGTTTACGTTCTAACTACTCTGAACATGTTTCCGAAGAAAAAGCTTGGATCACAGACAATGCACTCTGTCATATTGACTGGACTAAAGTAAATTTGCGGCAAAATGATTAGAATGAAAAGTCAATAACATGTAAAGAACTACTTACTACAGCACTTCAATAAAAGTTCTACATTAGAAGCTCTCTTGGCCATCTTGTTTTCAGACGCCTAGGAGGATTATCAGGAATTGAGTGTTAGGCAAGTTGAGAAACTAGTGGATTTGAGTGGTTATAGAGCTTACTATGAAAGGATAGGTTTCTGGTTTGGGCTAAATCAGCAACATATGGGACATTAAGATCTTTATGGAGAAGTTTATTGGTGACAAAGTAAGGAGCATTGGGTATTTTTCGAAGGATTTTGAATTGTAAGGATTGGATACGAGATGAATTGGAAGGTTTAGTAGAGCCACAAAGCTCAACTCCGTACGTCCAAATAGGTCTAATAACAGTCATGTAAATAAGTCTTTTGTAATGAATTAGGAGGTTTAATCGTTTGTCTAGTAAATGTTGAAGTAGTCTGTAACGACGAGCAGTTTCTTTTCGCTTTAGTCTTGTATGTGGATTCCAAGTAAGACGTTCGCCCAACGGGAGTCCTAGGTAGCGGATCTGTTAGACAGGGATTAGTGGAATATCATTGAAGGATACTGTTGGACAGGAAGTCGTAGGTTTACCACGAAGGGTAAAGGTTATTTGGTGAGATTTGTTTCAGCAATATCAGCAAAATATGGAATATTAAGATCTTTAGTGGAGCCCCAAATCTCAACTCCGTATGTCCAAATGAGTCCAATGACTGTCATGTAAATAAGTCTTTTTTAATTTATTGGGAGCTTTGAACATTTGTCTAGTAAATATTGGAGTAGTCGAAAATGACGAGAAATTTCTTGTCTTTTAAGTCTGATATTGTTCCGAAAGTTAAATATTCATTACCAGTTCTAAAAACATGCAACATATGTTATATAATGCGTTGAAAAACTATCTTCAGCCTTCCGTAGAATGGGTTAAAACGAATTAATATCCTTCCTCCATCTTAAAACAGTTAAATAGTCTAATATTAAAAAAAAAAAGTGTCTTTTTAAGGTCCGCCATATTAAAACCGTTAAATATTTTAAAACAGTATCCTGGAGGACAACAATGGCAGAAGTTATCCTTCAGATAACTTAAAAACCGTTAAAACAGCAATCCTTAAGGACGAAAAAGCTAATTCTAATTGTGGATGGAGAGAGTGGCCAAGGATGTCCTTCGGCCTCAAAAAATCGTCAGATCCTGGCAGATCTGTAAAACAGTGTCCTTATAGCACTATATTATGTCCTTATCTCCAGCCTCCCCATAGAATGCGTTAACAACGAATTAATATCCTTCTGCCGTCTTAAAACAGTTAAATAGTCGAATATTTTTAAAAAAGTGACCTTTTAATGTCCGCCATCTTAAAACCGTTACATATTTTAAAACAGTATCCTGGAGGACAACAATGGCAGAAGTTATCCTTCGGATAACTTAAAAAACCGTTAAAACAGCAATCCTTAAGGACGAAAAAAACTAATTCTAATTGTGGATGGAGAGAGTGGCCAAGAGTGTCCTTCGGCCTCAAAAAAATCGTAAGATCCTGGCAGATCTGTAAAACAGTGTCCTTATAGCATCTTAAAACAGCAATCCTTAAGGACGAAAAAGCTAATAATTTTCCGTCATCTTAAAACAGCAATCCTTAAGGACGAAAACTAATATCTAATTGTGGAAGGAGAGAGTGTCCAAGGATGTCCTTCGGCCTCAAAAAATCGTCAGATCCTGGCAGATCTGTAAAACAGTGTCCTTATAGCACTATAAGATACAGATCTGCCAGGATCTGACGATTTTTTGAGGCCGAAGGACATCCTTGGACACTCTCTCCTTCCACAATTAGATATTAGTTTTCGTCCTTAAGGATTGCTGTTTTAAGATGGCGGAAAATTATTAGCTTTTTCGTCCTTAAGGATTGCTGTTTTAAGATGCTATAAGGACACTGTTTTACAGATCTGCCAGGATCTTACGATTTTTTGAGGCCGAAGGACACTCTTGGCCACTCTCTCCATCCACAATTAGAATTAGTTTTTTCGTCCTTAAGGATTGCTGTTTTAACGGTTTTTTTAAGTTATCCGAAGGATAACTTCTGCCATTGTTGTCCTCCAGGATACTGTTTTAAAATATGTAACGGTTTTAAGATGGCGGTCCTTAAAAGGACACTTTTTTAAAAATATTCAACTATTTAACTGTTTTAACATGGTGGAAGGATATCCTCGTTAATATAACTTTGCTTCACGCATTATATATATTAAACTAGCATCCTCTTTCACGGCTTCGCCCGCTCTCTTAAGTGAAAAACTAAAACAATTTAAACTAATAATTGAAGTCTTATTTGTTTATCAATAACAATCTTGTATTGAAGTATGCAATTGTTCATTATTACATAAATGATATTTTCACGAATAGCAGTAATTAAAATTGCTCGATTAAGTGTTTGCGGATTATGTAAAACCATAATTGGACATCCAATATTTAATTTTAATGTATTAGTTGGCAAGCCAGATGAACAAAGGCTATAAAGAAACTCTTGAGGATAATAAACTACATTATTTAAGGCTTGCAGCAAATAGCCCATGAGATATATTTTTTAACACAATATCGAAAAGCAAAGGATCTGCATTTCGATTCGGTAATAATTTCTATTGGACAGAAATAATCTTATTGGTTTCATCTGGTTAGGTTTTAATTTTTAATCATTAAAGTATGTGACAGAGTGGTAAAACTCGTTCCTGCCACTCAACATGACAAATTCTTATTATTTTAAATCATAATATAGCTAAACCTTCTAAGAACTATGAAAATTTTGTTGTTAAAATTAAATAAAGATGGGTTCAGTAGTTTTACCATTGTTAATTCTATTGAGGAATATTGCTAACCACATATCGGTAGATTTTCTAACTTCACTAGGATCCTCATGTCGCAGCACATATTTTAATATTTTTTCTGATAATTTAATTGAAAATAAGAAAATTTTATTATCAATCTCAAACTCTATACCAGGTATGCAAGTTTAAAATGTCGTTTATTTCTTAAAATATATACACAGTAATTTAAAAAAAAAAGTATAATATATTTTATTCAAAGTACTGACCCTCGCTTTCTACACATTTTGTCCATCTCTCGGGCAATATATGGATACCATTCCAAAAGAATGCTTCATCTTTATTTGAAATCCATTCATCGAGCCATTTTCGTACGTTTTCGAAATTGTTGAAGTGTTGCTCCGCCAATGTGTGTCCCATCGATGAGAAGAGGTGATAATCAGAAGGCGCCAGGTCAGGTGAATACGGCGGGTGGGGTAGGAGTTCCCAACCAAGCGAAGAAATCGTTTCCTTAGTCAATCTGGCTGAATGTGCAGGAGCGTTATCATGCTGAAGAATGACTTTGGCGTGCCTGTGAGCCCATTCTGGGCGTTTTTTCGATCAATGCGTAACTCAAATTGATCATTTGTTGTCGGTAGCGCTCGGTATTGACTGTTTCGCCGGGTTTGAGAAGCTCGTAGTAGACTACTCCCTTCTGATCCCACCACACACACAGCATTGTCTTCTTCCCAAAACGATCCGGTCTTGCACTCGATGTGGATAGTTGTCCTGGCGTTACCCATGATTTTTTTCGTTTGGGATTCTGAAAATAAATCCATTTTTCATCGCCAGTTACAACTCGATGCAAAAAACCCTTTCTTTCGTGGCGTAAAAGCAGCATTTCGCACACAGTTTTTCGTTTTTTTTTTTTTTTTTTTTTTTCCATCTGTCGTTCGTCCAATTCATGTGGAACCCATTTTCCAACCTTTTGAATCTTTCCCATGGCTCTCAGGCGGTCGGAAATGGCTTGCCTAGTGACATTCAAACTGTTCTGCCATCATTTGTTGGGTTTGGGTATTGTCTTCGTCTAATAAAGATTGCAATTCGAAGTCCTCAAACTTTTTTGGTCGATTTTCTCGTTTTTGATCAGTAACATCAAAATCACCACGTTTGAAACTTTGAAACCAACGTTCACATGTCCTGACGGTTGGAGCAACATCGCCATAAGTCTCAACAAGAATTCGATGACATTCAGATGCCTTTTTCTTTTGATTAAATAAGAAAATCATGACATGCCGCAAATGCTCTTTATTTGGCTTAAAATTAGACATTTTTAACACCAAAGAAAGGTATGATACGTCCACGTAAACGACTTAAAAAACAACTGACTTTTGTAAACAAATGACTAACAAACAAAATAGCGTTTAGAGATAAGCAAATCCTTTAATAGGCTAAGAGCGCATTCTATTGGAATTAAAACGACATTTTAAACTTGCATACCTGGTATAACACCGTAGCTTTGTAACCTCCCATGTAGAATGGCGCTCGCCACCTATCGGTCGATTTTTAAACTTCACAGAAATCCAGTTGTATATTGCAGTTTAATAACAATTTAATTGAAAATCAGTACAGTTCATTATTGCTAAACCTTCCTGGTACAATAAGGTAGGGTTGGGCGATAGTCGATAGTTAGCACTATCGATAGGCCGAAACTTTCGGTTGAGAACTATCGATTGCTATCGATAGTTTTTCGATAGTTGCTTCCTTTTTTTCCAAAGCTATTCAATAAAGAATTTCATCTAATTTAATTAAATTCAATTATCTACTTACTATTTAAAATTTGCAGGATTATAAGTTATAAGATTATATCATGAAGATGAGAGAAAAAAACTAATTTATTTGAATTTTAAAAAAGTATATTATGAGATGTAATTACCCTTCAGAAACAAAAAAAAATTCTAATTAAACTTATAGCATCTAAAAAAACACATTACTACAAGGATCAGAAATATTCTTTACTCCTAAAATTAGCATTTTTAATTTTAAATATGGACAAAAGACTAAAACGACAAGAAACAGTCGTTTCAGACAACTTCAACATTTACTTGACTAACGTTCAAAGTTCGCAATTAATTACAAAAGACTCTGATGACATGACTGTGATTAGATCTATTTGGACGTACGGAATTGATCTTTGGGGCTCCACTAAACCATCCAATTCATCTCGTATTCAATCTATACAATCCAAAATCCTCCGAAAAATCTTCAATGCCCCTTTGTCACCAATAAACTTATCGATAAAGACCTTAATTTTCCATATGTTGCTAATTTAGCCAAACCATTTACCTATCCTTTCAGAGTAAGCTCCATAACCACTCAAATCAATTAGTTTCCCAATTTGCTTCCCACTCCATTTCTGATTATCCTCTGAAGCTTCTGAAAAGAAGATGGCCTTGAGATCTTCTAGTGTAGAATTTTATTGAAGTGCTGCTGATGAATAGTTCTATTCATGTTTTGACATGTCATTATAATCGTTGATAACACATTTACTTGATGTATATATTTGTACATTTGTTTTTTTTTTTTAGAATTTTATATATATATATATATATATATATATATATATATATATATATATATATATATATATATATATATATTTAAGTTATATATATTGCAGGATTATAAGTTATAAGATTATAACATGAAGATGAGAGAAAAAAACTAATTTATTTGAATTTTAAATAAGTATTTACAATTTACACGGTTACAATAATAATGAACAAATCAAATCTTCAGAAAAGAAAAATAACAAAATAGTTCATTTCAAGAGTCAAGTGTGCTCCTTGTAGTGAAGGGCCGTTCCGACTTAAAAGCGGAATGAAATTTTCGGTTTCGTTCCACTACTGGAACCAGTTACAGTTTTCGTTCCGTTCCACGTCAGTTTGACTACCTTCTACATACAAGTAAAGGGCCGTTCCGAATGAGATTTTACGGTCTGTTCCAATTTTCGTTCCACGTCAGTTTGACTAATCTACTACCTAATTACTATGCAGTTTCGTTCCATCCCTTGTTGTGAATTCGGGCTGTTAAGCTCCTTTTATTTTATAATTATCACTTGCTTCCTATGAGTTTCCTGGAAAATATGCTTTCCCTCGGTATACTCCTCTGTTTGCCGCCAGTAACTCTTTCAAAGTGGTAGGAGGGATAGTTTCCTGATTGAAAAATATTTAGTCCTCAGTGTTGCACAAAGTACAACAAGCTACCGCTCTCGTTTTGTTTTTTTTTTTTTTTTTTCCTTTCTAGGCAATTAACTGGATTCGATATAATGCAAATAGCATTCTTTTGCATTTTTGCTTTTCTTTATCTTTGTCAGCGATAATATTTGGAATGTTTTGATTTGGTGGAAACTTATAAAACTGGAATATATTCCTATAACTTGACGAGGGGAAAAAAAATGCGCAATCAAATAAAAATTTGAAATGGAGTAAAGAGGAAACAGAAGATGTTCTAGATCATAATTCAGAAACCTATGAAGAGGGTAGTAATGGGGGGAGGGCAGCCAGTGGACATCCCAATTTTATTTGTAAAAATCATTCCTCAAAAAATTTTATTTATAATAATTGATCATAAAAACAACCATTTTAGATCTGCAAATAATTATATCGGTAACGGTTCGGATCGGCGACACCACCAAACTAGGGACCCGCGCTACACCGACCAGTTCGATCCTTACGCTTCACTTCATGTTTACATTTTTCGATAGCTCATTCCTATAACCTCACATGTAAACAATCAGTTCTACAGTTTCAACTTGGATTGTGTTGTTTAGTGTGTTATATTGATATTTAGTCTTCTTAAATGAAAATAAGTGAAACAGAAGTTAACAACATGAGTTTCATAAAGGATTAAGTGTTTTATCAATTCATGTTTTCTTATTCCCTCTTATCTAATGTGTAAAAGTGTTACAAAACTTAAGAACATTAATTTGTATACGGATTTGGTGTTTTATATATTTTTATTTGTTGTATCAATTTAAGTGATAAAATTTCAGTATGCATATTTTGTGAATGCGTTCTTTGTCATCCATATTACTTTTTGTGCTAAAGTGAGACAGATTGTATAATTAATTCAATAAAACATATCAGTTTATAAATAAATGTGAGAAAGTATATCACAGGTTTTTTATGTTTTCTTATTTCCACTTCCCATGAGAAAATATAGCAGAAATTAACATCATCACTTTCAACTAGGATTCTGTCTTATATTATATAATGGCTTATAACATGGAGAATTGACAATGTGAAAATAATCACAGATTAAGAGGTAAATGACACATTACTATATAATTGTAGAACTATTGGTATAATGTTATAGATTAATGTGTTTTTTAAAAAAAATTAGAAGCCTGATGATGGAACATTATCTCTGAAACATGTAGCTACAAATTTTAAATAAATAGGAGTTATGCCAAATAAATACTTAAGGATTCTGTCTTTTTTATATTTATAATTTGTTATTTTCACTTCTCTGACAGAAAGTTCATCAGGAATTAACTTTACTGGTGGTTTAGTAGTATATTAATTGTTGATTAAATTAATATTAATTCAAAATTGATTTAGTGCCTTATATTTTGATATTTCCTTATTTCCACTTTAATATTTCCTTATTTCTCATTTTAATATTAGAAGGTAAACAGAAGTTAATATTACTTTGAACAAGGATTTAGAGTTTCACAGTAAATGTAGGAGAATAACCTTTCCCTTCTAAAAGCAGCGACTAGAACATCGAAATAAATCGGTACAAGGTTAGAATCGATAAAAGGTATTCTGAGCGGGTTTAGGGGTTGGTGTCGCCGATCCGAACCGTCGGGTTAAGAGGATGGCAGCAAACTGCCTTGACCCAGCGCTACACCGACCAGTTCGATCCTTACCGCTTCACTTCGAGTTTACATTTATCGATAGCTCTTTCCTATAACCCTCACATGTAACAATCACTTCTACAGTTTCAACTTGGATACCATTATATCTAATCATAATGTTGTTAATACAAATTTTTCTAGTTATATCTTTGTTTTTATTATTTTCAGTTATATATTTTCATTTACGTTCAAAATATTATTCTCTCAGGTATTATTTTGTACATATACTCTCTTTTAAATGTATAATGGTCAAAACATTTTATTTAATAGATTTCATACAAAATATGGATAAAAACAGGGTGTTGTACTTTGTACAACGCGCGACCGCTAGTGTTGCGGAAATTGGCGCGACCGGTGGAAGTTTAAACCAGTCAACCTTTCCTTTACAATACTTTTTGCATGATCATCTTGATTCTGATTCTTAAAAACCAAATTTATTTTTGAATCCGAAAGAAGTAGCTAAGCTGTGTCGGTAGAACAGAAAATTTCACAGAAAGCGGTTTATTTTGAAGATGGAACTAATAGCAGTAAGATCAACGGCTGTAGGGCTATGTGCGGATGTAAGGGATCAAGTGAAGGAAGGAGAGATCAGCAGTCGAAACGGCCTTGGGTGGAACGAAACGGGAGATGCAATCTATACCCTATCTAAACCAACGGAACGAAACCGGAGATATTTTGGCGTTGGTTTTCGTTGCAGTTGGAACGAAAAAGTTAGGTAGCTTGTCTCGTTCCAAACCGGTTCAAGGCTGGAACCAGTTCCAAGTTCCGTTCCACTCAGAACGACCCATCACTAGCTCCTTGAACCACATATTTCCCGAAAGAAAAACCAGCATTTCTGTTTTCCTTTGGCTTGATCTTCGAGAGAACCATTGATCTCTCAGAATTCCGAATTCAATTTAAAAAAAAAAACTCGACACTGAACAGAGACAGATAAGCATAATTTCGAGAGTTTCAAAACTTGAGGGTAAAAAAGATCTATCGTTAGTCGACACTATCGATAGTGACCATCGATAGGCATGACCTTTTGATATATCAATAGTAACTATCGACTATCGCCTAACCCTACAATAAGGATGATTTGGTTAAAATTTGGTACAGATTGGTTCAGTAGTTTTCGCGGTTAGTGATCACAAACGAAAAATGTCCTTTTATATAAGATTACAGATTAATTTTTTTTTTTTTTTTTCGTTTTAATCATTTAATGAATAATGTCTTATAAAAGTAATTATGAGAGAAATCCTTGTCGACACCACGCTGATAAATACGTTTCGTTATCATGATGGGGACTAAACAAAAAAATGTTTTTTTTTTTTTTACCTCCAAGGGTAGAAAACAGAATAAAAGCTGAAGGCACGTGTAGACGGAATGAGGTAGACATCGAATAATGCGACACTTACCTCGGGACAGTAACGGATTGCGGTGTTATAGAGGCGCGAGAACCCCAGAAAATAGGATTAATGAAGGAACTGAGGGGACACCCCGTGTATTCCATGGATTCTGTATTCATGAGATGTATTCATGAGAACGGATAAATGTGAGGAGGTCTCAATAGCTCTTACTATGGCCTCATAATTCTTCATAGAGAATAAAACAGTCTGGATCGATGGCCCCGTCGCTTTAGACATCTGAATAACATGAGAGAATTGCTGCCAACTGTACTGTAAGTTTTTAATGAGTTTTAATTTTATTTCATTCTTCACGAGAAGGTTTTATTCAATTATTTAATTTTGTGAGGTGTTAGTCTCAATATTTGAATCTCGGTACTGGACCAGCTAAATAAAATCTTCCATTAAAAAGAAAAGAAAAATGGGTTTGGCACATTGTTACTTTAACAATTGACGATTGAATATTACTAAATTAAACAAAATACTTTTTAAAAAAAACTCAATTAGATCACGGATATGTCAATCTATAATCTACTGCTTTTTCCAATTTACATTTTAGAATTAAAAGGTTTGATCGAGTCTGGCACCCAGGACTGCTTTACAAGCACTGCAAAATCCTTCCTTCAACATACTTGCTGATTATTCGTCAAGTTTTTTTCCTATCTCAATGATAGAGCTTTCAAAGTAAACCATAAATTTTCATATTCTTCCCTCTTTACCCAATCTGCCGGTGTTAGTCAAGGTAGTATCCTAGGCCCCATCCTCTACACGGCCTATACACCCGACATCCCAACTCATCCTACCACTGTCCTCACCACTTAGATGACACACGTATATTATCAGTAAACAATGATCCCTTCATTGCCTCCCAAACACTCCAAACCAATATCCTAAACATTCAAGAATGGTGTCAAAAATAGAGAATCAAAAAAAAAAAAAATCACCAAATACAGTACCCTTTAATGATATTCCACTAATCCCTGTCGAACAGATCCGCTACCTAGGACTCCCCTTGGACGAACGTCTTACTTGGAATCCACATACAAGACTAAAGCGACAAGAAACTGCTCGTCGTTACAGACTACTTCAACATTTACTAGACAAACGATTATTTACATGACTGTTATTAGACCTATTTGGACGTACGGGGTTGAGCTTTGTGGCTCTACTAAACCTTCCAATTCATCTCGTATCCAATCGTTACAATACAAAATCCTTCGAAAAATCCTCAATGCTCCTTACTTTGTGACCAATAAAGATCTTATCCATGAAGATCTTAATATTCCATATTTTTCTGATTTAGCCCAAACCAGAATTTTATCCTTTCGTAGTAATCTTCATAATTATACAAATCCTCAAGATTCTAACTTGCTTCCCACTTAATTACCAATAACCCTCCGAGGTATCTGAAAAGAAGATCCTCTTTGTTTCTAATGTAGAACATTTATTGGTGTACTTCTGATGAGTTGTTGTTTATCCACATGTCATTATAATCATTTTAAATTGTGTATACAGTTATAAATATCAAATAAGTACAAATATAAAAAAAATATATATAAATAATTTTTGTAAGGATATTTTTTTGTTTATATATGAGTATTTATTTTATGTTTCAGAGTGATATAGAAAAATAAATGAACATTCTTCGCTTGCTTTTGCTAAAAAGATGAACCTTAGTGAATAGCGGTGAGGGAATCTTAAAGGCTAGGAATTTTTATTGAAGTGCTGTTGATGAATAGTTCTGTTCAAGTTTTAGCATGTCATTATAATCGTTGATAACACATTTACTTGATGTATATATTTGTACATTTGTTTTTTTTTTTAGAATTTTATATATATATATATATATATATATATATATATATATATATATATATATATATATATATATATATATAAAAAAATTCTAAAAAAAACAAATGTACAAATATATACAAATATATATATATATATATATATATATATATTTTTTTTTTTTTTTTTTTTTTTTTTTTTTTTTTGCCTTTCAAAGTAACCCTTTGAAAGGACCGTTTATTTAGGTTGTACGTTCCATACAAATGTATACTACGTACCTTAATTGTCATAATTACATTTACATTGAAACTTTTACAATAAAATTATTAAAATAATTCAGATCATTGAACAATTGAACATAATATAAAAGAAACAAATAAAACATTACAAATTGAATACGAAAATTAGAAATAAAAAAAAAAAAAAAATATGGTCCATGGCTGATTTTAGCCCATAATTTTAACTATTTAAGGATTTTTCATGAAATGTCCTTCCACCTTCTCAGTCCTTGGTCAGTTGGTCAAAGTCCAAGCTGTAGATAAATTTTGTAAATTCAGCTCTGTATTTGTTGTACAAGTCATATTCTGTCATATATATATATATATATATATATATATATATATATATATATATATATATATATATATATATAAAATTCTAAAAAAAACAAATGTACAAATATATACATCAAGGAAATGTGTTATCAACGATTATAATGACATATCAAAACATGAACAGATGGATATTCATGGGTCTTTTTCGGAAAAGGCATGCATAGTAACCTGTTACTATTATTCGGTGATCACTCTTATTTACATATGAGGTAATACCAAATGTTTAGGAAATCTAACTTGACTATATTACCTCGTATATTGTTTCATTAGTGGTCAACAGTTAAAACATATAATGAACTTTTTCCAGCTAATTGAACAAATAAGGACTGAAGAAGATGCTTTCATGTTCTTACAGAGTAAGGTGCTCATACCCAGAGGGTGGAATCACTTTGGGCTTCAGTTAAACGTAGAAATAAAAAAGAATGTGGAACGAGTAGAAATATGTTAGACTCTTATTTATGTGAGTTTATGTGGAGGAGAAGGCACGAAAAAGAGTGTTTGTTTAATAAGATCCTAGAAAACATTGCTGATTTTTCGCCGGTCATTTAATTCATATTATGTTTTGAATTTTGGTTATTTATAAAAAAAATAAACACATGTTCTGTTATGATTATTTTATTGAGTAGCATTAGTAACAGGTTACTATGCATGCCTTTTCCGAAAAAGACCCCTATTCATCAGCAGCACTTCAATAAAATTCTACACTAGAAGATCTCTAGGCCATCTTCTTTTCAGAAGCTTCGGAGGATTATCAGGAATGGAGTGGGAAGCAAATTGGGAAACTAATGGATTTAAATGGTTATGGAGCTTACTCTGAAAGGATAGGTAAATGGTTTGGCTAAATTAGCAACATATGGAAAATTAAGGTCTTTATCGATAAGTTTATTGGTGACAAAGTAAGGGGCATTGAAGATTTTTCGAAGGATTTTGGATTGTATAGATTGAATACGAGATGAATTGGATGGTTTAGTGGAGCCCCAAAGATCAATTCCGTACGTCCAAATAGATCTAATCACAGTCATGTCATCAGAGTCTTTTGTAATTAATTGCGAACTTTGAACGTTAGTCAAGTAAATGTTGAAGTTGTCTGAAACGACTGTTTCTTGTCGTTTTAGTCTTTTGTCCATATTTAAAATTAAAAATGCTAATTTTAGGAGTAAAGAATATTTCTGATCCTTGTAGTAATGTGTTTTTTAGATGCTATAAGTTTAATTAGAATTTTTTTTTTTTTTTTTGTTTCTGAAGGGTAATTACATCTCATAATATACGTTTTTTGTTATTGCTGAAAAGTGGGATTACTGTGACAAAAAACGTTTTTTAAAGTTACCTCCTCAATTACTTTTTTTTTTAAATTTTATTATCATTTTTCTTATAAAGTGCCTGAGTAGTGACGGTTAGATCCTCTCGAACTAGACAAATTGAACCAAAAAAGGTTTGGCTGCAATAATTTAATAGTTTAGTAATTAGTTACATTGTTTAATAATTTAGCAGGTCCTGAACTTCAAGGAATCTGTAGAATTAGGGAAACTTTCCTAATTAACGTCTGATAAAGTCAAATCGATTTCAGAGAGGCTGGCGAACATTCTTCAAACTCAGTTTTTATTTTTTTTTTTTTATATCTCAAAAGCGATTCATCGAATAGAAATTCTTACTCTTGTCAGAATTAAACCTTATTAAATATAAATTATCGTGACCGGTTTTATGAGTGTTGAGTTTAACTTAATATTTTCCTCAGATTCACCCAACTGTTCTTAATCATAGAGTGTAGCCACGTACCTACCTGGATTTATCACCTGCTTCTAATCCTTTTTCCTGTATGATTTACCTTTCTAACGACGTATTCAAGTGCAAAGTTTTTTTTTTTTTTTTTTTTTTTTTTTTCATTTATTGATATTTACAACTGTACAAAATAATACAAGTAAATGTGTTGACAGTGAATACAATTTTTCTTCTCTCGTACATCGTAGAAGTTTATCTGATTTTTTTTTTTTTAACCTTAAATGATATTTGCTCATAGCTGTTTGAATTTTTTTTTATTAAAAATTAATAAACATTTAAAGACCATCTTGAACCGTGACATACGCATCTATTGACAATTAACATATCTTATTACTCAGACAGGCCTGGATTTAGGATGCCTACATCTAATTTAATGGTTATTCTAATTCCAACTGTTTCAATATCATTCTCTAATCGAAACACTAATTTGCATATAAAACTGTATTTATTTAACGTGCTTAAACAGATGAAGATGTACAGGGAGAGAGAGAGAGAGAGAGAGAGAGAGAGAGAGAGAGAGAGAGAGAGAGAGAGAGAGAGAGAGAGAGAGAGAGAGAGAGAGAGAGAGAGAGAGAGAGAGAGAGAGAGAGAGAGAGAGAGAGAGAGAGAGAGAGAGAGAGAGAGAGAGAGAGAGAGAGAGAGAGAGAGCACAAGCGCACTCTAGTACCCCCCCCTTCCACAGTTACAGTAGCGTATTTTGTTCAAACACTATCGCCATTAGCTCACTGGTCTGTATGTTAAATGGAATCGAATGGAGTGGGAAGCAAGTTGAGAAACTAATGGATTTGAGTGTTTATGGAACTTACTATGAAAGGATAGGAATCTGGTTTAGGCTAACTAAGCAACATATGGAGCATCAAGGTCTTTACGGCAGTGTATATTTTAAGGAATTTTGACTGGGCGACATAAGGGACGACAAAAGTACCGGGAGTAGGGCGTGGGGCCCCGGAAAACTTTTCAAAATTAAGTGTAAAAAAATTACGCATTTTTAGGCCGTTTTAAATCTTAATTAAAACAGTCCGTGAGGTTTTGAATACCGGTAACTCCCTACTTCAATTAATGATCCCAGGCCCTTTGACAATTAATTTAGTCCACTCTATGACGTATGAACCAGGGGCCTATTTCATGAAGATAGAAATACAACTCTACAGCAACAATTTCAAAAAAACCTCGATATTTGAGCTCCCATTGGTCGGTTTCAAGGTTTTTTTTAATTGTAGCTGTGGAGTTGAACTTTCTACTATTTTTTTATCATTTTGAAAAACTGTATTTAAATTGAAATTTTTGCTCCCGTAAAAATTTGCCGGCACCGGCTACGTTCACTGGGCGACAAAGTCATGGAACTGGGCGACACAACTGTCGCCCAGTTTATATGTTATTTTATGCTATTCTTTATGGATAAGTTTGTTGGTGACAATAAAGGATTTTTCGAAGGATTTTGGATTGTAAGGATTGGATACGAGATAAATTGAATGGTTTAGTAGAGCCCAAAAGCTCAACTCCGTACGTTCAAATAGGTCTAATCACAGTCTTGTAAATTTTTTTGTAATTAATTGGGAGCTTTGAGCGTTTGTCTAGTAAATGTTGAAGTAGTCTGTAACGAAGGGCAGTTTCTTGTCGCTAGAAATTTAATTTAAAATATTTGTTGTTCTATAACGTTCGTCGCTAAGACCTACCGTTTAGGAACTATATTTGTTTGGATGAAAAAAAAAAACAAAGAAACGTTTTGACTTCATTTGTTAAGTGTTGAAACTTTTTTTGACACGCTCTAAATCTGTTGGTGTTGCTCGGAGCGAAAATGTTCCAACATTTTCCTTAACAAAAGCAGTAGATTGAAGATGAACATATCCACGATCTACTGTTTTTCCCAGTCAGGGAGAAATTGAGTTTTTTTTTTATTATGTCCAACATTAGCGTTTAAAAGTGTACTTTATCCGTAGCCCGAGTTGTAAACTTTACTAAAAGCCCGACTTTCCTAACCCAACTTTAATAAGATATGAATTCTGGCTTATAACTTTGTCTAACCAACCTTGATGGATATCTCTTGTTACTTTACTGATGAGTAAACCATAGCGCAAATACTTTCCTAATTAGTGTATAAAGCAGTCTTATTTATGTTTATTTTTTATAACAGTGTATTATGTTAATTACAATTAATAATACCATAACAAATTAATTAGGATTGATGAATTAAGTGCCACTTCTATTGAGATTATTTTATTTGAAAACTAGTTTCCAATGCTAAACATTCATCTTCAGTTCTTCGAGGTTACCTCGAAGAACTGAAGATGAATAAAATAAATAAATAGAAATGGCTCTTAATTCATCAATCCTAATTGTACAGTCATGGTCATAAAAATTGCATCACTTAAATATGATGGAAGATCTCCTTAAACCATTGTTGTTCTTACCTTTTGATAATTTTAAATTGTTTTGCAAAGAAAAAGAGTATGTTATTAGGCATGAAAAATGGTTAAAACCCAAACAAAAGATAAAAAATATAGATCTTCCACAAGTTTTATATAGGATTTAAATCAGGACTACTGCCTGGCCATGGCAGTGCGGAGATCTCGTTTTCTGTTAAAAACTGCTTTTCCTATCCAAATTCGCAATGGTAGAGGCTATAAAAATAATGTATCTTATAGCTAATACATTTTTTTTAAATGAATAAATAATTAATTTACGAATTTGGCTCTATGGAATGGAGCAGAATCATCTTGAAAAATTAAGTCTCGAGGTTACCTCGAAGAACTGAAGATGAATGTTTAGTATTCGAAACTAGTTTTCAAATAAAATATTCTCAATAGAAGTGGCTCTTAATTCATCAATCCTAATTGTACAGTCATGGTCATAGAAATTTCATCACTTAAATATAATGGAAGATCTCCTTAAACCACTGTTGTTCTTACCTTTTGATAATTTTAAATTGTTTTGCAAAGAGAAAGAGTATGTTATTAGGCATGAAAAATGGTTAAAACCCAAACAAAAGATAAAAAATATTCATAAAATGATAAATAAAATTTTTAGTGTTAACGAGGAATTTCAGAAAAAAAATTGTTTTTTACGTACTCATATGAATTTGTTTATGTATAAAAACATTTTTTTTTTTTTTTTTTCATTTATTGATATTTACAACTGTACAAAATAATATACAACAAGTAAATGTGTTGACAGTGAATTCAATGGCATGCAAATAACTTGTGAAGAACTACTCACTAGTAGCAATTCAATAAAATCTACACTAAAAGGTCTCTAGGCCATCTTCTTTTCAGACGCCTCGGAGGATTATCAGGGATGGAGGAGGAAGCAAGTTGGGAGACTAGTGGATTGGAGTGGTTATGGAGCTTACTATGGAAGGATAGGTATCTGGTTTGGGCTAAATCAGAAACATATGGAACATTAAGATCTTTATGGGTAAGTTTATTGGTCACAAAGTAAGGAGCATTGAGGATTTTTCGAAGGATTTTGGATTATAAGGATTGGATACGAGATAAATTGGATGGTTTAGTAGAGCCCAAAATGAGTCTTTTGTAATTAATTGGGAGCTTTGAACGTTTGTCTAGTAAATGTTGAAGTAGTCTGTAACTATAAAAAAACATTAAAAACATATTTATTGAAATATTAATATAAGCTAGTATTTTCGTCGAACCACGATGTCGAACCACCATTAGCCCTGATAAGTGAGGTGATCCTGTTTGGCATTAGTCGATCATATTTTTTATGATTTCGTCACTAATCTCCTAAGTCCACACCTTTTTGATTGCCTGTTTTAGCTCATCTTTATTCTTAGGCTTTGCAATATCAACTGTTTTTTTCATGATCATCCACAAGTTTTATATAGGATTTAAATCAGGGCTACTGCCTGGCCATGGCAGTGCGGAGATCTCGTTTTCTGTTAAAAACTGCTTTTCCTATCCAAATTCGCAATGGTAAAGGCTATAAAAAATAATGTATCTTATAGCTAATACATTTTTTTAAAATGAATAAATAATTAATTTACGAATTTGGCTCTATGGAATGGAGCAGAACCAACTTGAAAAATGAAGTCTCCGCAGTGTGTTAGAAGGGAATTCATTGAGGGAATCAAACTCTCTTCCAAAAATTTTTTTTATATTTTTCTGCATTATCCGTCCCATCCATGACGTTTATTTAGCCAACTCCAAAGTAGGAAAAACATCCCCTGAACAGCACACTTGCCGGATGTTTCACGGTTTTTATAGTACAGGATTCATCCAACCTTTCATTTGGCCGACGTCTTACGTCTGGAGTACCATCGGAACTGAAGACATTGAATTTACTCTCATATGAAAACATTACTTTCCTCCAGTCATCAGATGTCCAATTTTTAAAATTCTGAGTCCAATTTAGGCGAGATTGTTTCATTTTCTTGTTAAGAAATGGCCTTTTGGATGGTTTTCTTGCCCATAAACCTTTTTCTCTTAATCTTCCACCTACTGTTTTTCAACTTACTTCTGCTAAATTGCTATCTACTAGATCTCTAGATATTTCTTTAGCAGTTTTAAAGCGATTTTCTAAGGATAATCTTATCATCATGCGATCTAACCGATTATCTGTCTTCCTTTTCCTTCCATTCCCTTTCTTTCGCTCGGTAGATCCCTGGGAAAGATTTTTGTTTATTATTCTTACCACAGTGGATTGGTTGCACCTCACCCTCCTTGCTATCTCACGTGCAGAATTTCCAGCTTCAGCAAACGTCACTATTTTAACTTTTTCCTCATTAGACATTTGTTTGAAACTCAGTCTATTGGACATAATAATACAAAATACGTCCTTAATATACTCTGGGCACAACTAAACTATTGAGTCACTGATTCCATCTCTCTTTAACAGTTGTAGGTAAATAAATACAATCTCACTATTTTTTTACACATTTAGGATCAAAATGGTAATAATCATAGGTGATGCAATTTCTATGACCACGACTGTATTGATCCTTCTATATAATCATGCGTACCTCAAGTGATAACAAATTAATTTCAGATTATTGGTGCTGTTACTCATTCAGATTAGATTAGATTTATTTATTTTTGGACTCTTAACATCCAAGGTCTTCAGTTTCCTAATCCTTAATTTTTTTTGCGTTATATTTTTTGAATAATTATATTGTTTGAGGAAGATAATAATTTTATCGATATTGGATTGGATATATCCAAGCGTTGTCGGACATTTTCTTTCAAGCAGTTCCTGCTGGAAATAGGTTTTTTACTATGGGTATTCCTCAAAAATGTTTGTTTTTTGGGGCTTAATGTCCTTATGGTACTCAAACTAGGGCATGAAGGACAAGTTATCCTACAGGTGAGTCCGCCACGAAATAAATTTTAACCTGTCCAGGTGTGATTCCAATCCACGACCTTCAGTACTGAGCGCGCTGAGACCCTCGCACAGTGCTGTCTTACGGTCGAAGTAGACAAAAGTCATTCTTGACGGGAAAGACTTATAAAATCTTTATAACATTTTAAAAACAACATCAATTCGACATATTTCAATTTCTTTAAAACGGGCTTTTAAAGAAAACTCTCAGTTGATCATTAAAAAAAAACAATATATTAAAGATCTTTGAATACATATTAAGTTTCATTAGACTTACAAAATAATAACTAATATCACAACAATAAAATTTACAATACATGAATTGATTAAGGTACATCTGAAAATTATATTGATTCACTGCTCGTTGACACACTCTCATCAGATGACGTAGGTGAGATTGAAGTGAATCCATAGAATATTCGTCATCGCCCAAAAGATATTTTTTAATGTCCTCTAAATTGTGCTGAATTTGAGTGGCTTGCTTTCCTACTTGCAGATATTAAAGGGTCCGAAGATATTAAAATATTATTATGTATACACACATATAAAATATTAATTACATCAATGTTTTTCAGGTCTATGTTTTCTGAAATAAATAAACAGAGAACCATTCAAAGCAGGAATGATTTGTATATTCATGATGTATATTTGTTATTAAATCAAAATATTTCAAAAACTAAGAATGTTTTGGGTTGAAAATTGAAATATGTCAATTTGAAGTTGTTTTTTTTTTTAAATGTTATAAATATATTAACGAAAAATGTTTTTTTAAAGATATGAAGGAAAAACATTATTCAAAGGTATTAATGAATAAATGGTTATTACTCACCTTCTTCGACGCCTGCCATACTAAAACTTCAAGTGATGTTGATGTGTACTTAACATTAAATAAGGGCCCAATAAATTGAAAATGTATCGATGAGACAGATAAGCGATCTGCCAATTGTTTAAACATGATTTCTATCCTTTGCTTTTGTAATATGGGTTTAAAAGCTACAATTCCATATCATTGAGGTCACTATGAAAGGATTACTAAAGGAAACCAAGTGGAAAAAAATAATCGCATTTTAGACTTTTGTCCATTGGCGGTCGCACTGTGCCTCGCCCCAACTCGCTCGGCTATCTAGACCCCTCTCAAGAATGTGTGTAATTGTTAAAGGACTCTTACAAGATACAAATTTTAGCGAGACTTCTCTAATTATAAGGTAACCATGTGTCAGGCGACTATGGACTTATTCTTCGATAAGTACATTTCACGTTTATTTCCCTAAAACTAACATACGTTCTCAATGAAGGAACGTATGTTAGATTTAAGCATGAATTAATTTTTAAACAAATAATAATAATAAATAAATCTTTATAAAACTTTTCAGCCATGTTCATAAGAGCTAAATTGGAAAACAATGGGTTCAGGGAATTAACTAAGACACGGCAGAGATTACAGATAACGTAATAAAAGACAGAACAGCTTTCAGAAGAATGGTATTAAACTATAATGGTTTCCAGAAGAAGGAAAAGAGAGAAATAATTGGCATATGAAGGGAGAAGGAGACAGCAGAGTGAAGGGATGAAGAACTGTAAAGGAAATTATTGCATATGGTTACTTAACTCGGACCTAGATGGCCGAAATCGCGAAAGAAAAAAAAACAAACAAAAAAAAAACAATATATATATATATATATATATATATATATATATATATATATATATATATATATATATATATATACATATATTAACTATATTATTTTATTTTTGAAGAGAAAAGATTTGACCCGGTCGGGACTCGAACCCGAGTTTCCACCTCTCTAGCGTGGCGCCTTATCCAACTAGGCCACCGGGGTCGCATCCGAACCAGGCAAATCTTCTCTAGTTGGATAAGGCGCCACGCTAGAGAGGTGGAAACTCGGGTTCGAGTCCCGACCGGGTCAAATCTTTTCTCTTCAAAAATAAAATAATATAGTTAATAATATTAATTTATATCAAGAAAAATTACATATATATATATACCGGTGACGGATTGTCAATAGATCCAAGTTAAATGTAATGTTCAATATGAACATTCATCCCCGGAATCACATCGCGATTTGCGAGTGCCCGGGGGTTATGGATCACTGAAGAGAGAAGATTTGCCTGGTTCGGATGCGACCCCGGTGGCCTAGTTGGATAAGGTGCCACGCTAGAGAGGTGGAAACTCGGGTTCGAGTCCCGACCGGGTCAAATCTTTTCTCTTCAAAAATAAAATAATATAGTTAATAATATTAATTTATATCAAGAAAAATTACATATATATATACCGGTGACGGATTGTCAATAGAGCCAAGTTAAATGTAATGTTCAATATGAACATTCATCCCCGGAATCACATCGCGATTTGCGAGTGCCCGGGGGTTATGGATCACTGAAGAGAGAAGATTTGCCTGGTTCGGATGCGACCCCGGTGGCCTAGTTGGATAAGGCGCCACGCTAGAGAGGTGGAAACTCGGGTTCGAGTCCCGACCGGGTCAAATCTTTTCTCTTCAAAAATAAAATAATATATAAATAATATTAATTTATATCAAGAAAAATTACATATAATTTATATATCATATATATATAATAATTATATATATATATATTTAATATTCAATTCATTATTAGTAAATAAATTAATTTAGATCATTGAAAATAAAACTCGGATTGGCTTAATTGTTTTCTATTTGTAATAAATAGACTTGAGGAATTAAATGTCATAGTACCAAGTTATAGTTTGAATGAAAAAAGTCAAGTTTTGATTACATTTTTTTTTTTTTTTTGTGTGTGTGTGTGTTAGTGCTTTTTTGACACTCTAGTTCTGTTGGTTTTTTTTTTTTTTTTTTTTTTTTTTTTTTTTTTTTTTTTTTTTTTTTTTTTTTTTTTTTTTTTTTTTTTTTTTTTTTTTTTTTTTTTTTTTTTTTTTTTCGATGCTATTTCTCACTACAAAAATATCTCCGAAGCAAAGCTCTATCCAGGGCTGCAAAGCTTAGAATTTATAAGACGCTGATCCGCCCAGTCCTTACCTATGGCTCAGAAATGTTGACAATGACAAAAGCAACCGAATTGTCACTCCTGAGGTTTGAGAGGAAAATTCTCCGAAGAATATTCGGACCAGTATGCATTAATCAAACCTGGCGAGGAAGGACAAATAATGAGCTAAAGGCCTTTATAAGGATGTTGATATTGTGCATGTCATTAAACTAGCCAGATTACGATGGGCCGGTCACGTAATAAGGATGAACCATGAAGAAATTCCAAAGAGGGTGTTAGGTGAGCGGGTGTACGGAACAAGAAGAGTTGGTCGTCCGAAGCTTAGATGGGAAGATTCCGTAGCTACTGATGCCAGGATTCTGCTTGGTACCCGAAATTGGAAGGCAGCAGCACTTGATCGGGAAAAACTGGCGGTCGATGTTGGAGCAGGCCAAGTCTCAACTTGGGACGTAGTGCCAATAAATAATAATAATAGTTCTGTTGGTGTATTTCAGATTAACAATTTGACTACAGTTTCCTCATCAGAAATTTAATGAAAGATATTTTTTGTTATATGATGTTTGTCACTAGGACCTACTGTATAGGAACTATATTAGTTTGGATAACAGAAAGTAACGTTTTGCCTTCATTTTTTAAATGCTGGCATTGTTTCGACACACTCTGTTGCCGTTAATCGGATTGAAAATTTGATGGCAGTTTCCTCATCAGAAGCAGTAGATTAAAGAATAACATATCCATTATCTATCGTTTCTCCCAGTCAGGGGGATATTCAGTTTTTCTTGTTTGTTTTTTTTCAGGCATTTTCGAAAATAATATTAATCTTCAAATCTAGAAGAGAAGATGAAATTACTTTACTTGTCATGAAATTACTCATAGCCGCCTTTCTGTGGTTATTTGTAAAACTGATGGTGCTTATACTCGTATATGTTTTCTCATATTTTAATCATATAATATTCATTTAGCCAGACAGTATATCAACATAACCCTTAATGCTGTCAAAATATTCAATATTAGATTCCCCATAAGGAAATTTATTCTAATTCTTCCCAATCATCAAAGGACTAGATTATATTAATGGAAACAAAATCTAAAACATTTTGATGAATTAAAATTTTGTGGAATTTTATTTTCTGTATTTGGTCTATAATCTTGATATAACCCTTATGTACTAAGACCTATCGAGATGTGTATTGAAATTTTATTTCATAGTCAAGCTAAAATATATTTTTCAAAAAATAAAATTCATATCCAATTAATCCAAATTTCATAAACTTTTATTTTTTTGATCCTTTAAAATCAGTCAATATATCTCTGTCTGTTGTTAAGAAGTGTGCCAATAAGTTAAAATTATGCACTATTCACTAAAGAAGATATTGATCATTTTCCAAAATCCTGTAATAATTCTAAAAATATCATTTGTGCCAAAATAGATTCTGTAAGGCTTTATTAAGAAACATATCTTAACGAATATTCCACTACAAAGATATTAAAAGATCCTGCTTTAAATTTTAATATTTAACTCCTTTTAATATAATTTGACTTATCCACTTCTTCATGACCACCACCGATATAAAAGTACATTGAATATGTTTTTTTATACGTCAAATCATTTTTTTTTTTTTTTTTTTTTTTTTTTTTTTTTTTTTTTTTTTTTTTTTTTTTTTTTTTTTTTTTTTTTTTTTTTTTTTTTTTTTTTTTTTACATGTGTGTGTATTAAAAAAAAAAAAAAAAAAAAACAGCAGGGTGAAGCAAAAACGGTAAAAAAAAGTTTGAGAATTTGTAAAACCCTAACCCAGGAGTAGTAGCGAAATTGTGTAATCATTTGAGACTGGAATATGACAATATTTAATTTACAAAAATCGTTTGAAGTTTTAGGTTTGAAAAAAAAAAAAAAAAAGTACCAAAATACAAGAAGTGCAATTTTTATTATTTGCAAAGTGATATTTTTTCAGTCAGATGTCTTGAAAAAAAAAAGAGGTCATATAATTTTTGCCCATTTGAATTATTGTCCTGAGGCCGCGTATTATCAACATTAAGAAGTTCCTTATTCACATCATATCATGGAAATTGCTTCCTGGAGATTATTCAATTTACAGGTAGCGGGATCTCACTATTTCTATGGCGTTCGTATCTATAAAACTAGGAAATAAGTTTTTCAATATAATTTTGATAATCCAGAGTGAAGTTGTTTGTTTGTTTGTTGGGGTTTATAGGCATAAAACCCTAGGGTCATCAATGCCTATGTAGTTCTATATATAAGGAGAGGTGAGCCACACCCCGCCGAGCAGGAAATGTGCCATGACTTGCTTATTTATGAATACATATTTTCTTGTCTTTAAATTATATACAAAGCTTATAAGTAGGATTTGGATAAAACCATTTACATTTCTAAAAAAAAAAAAAAAAACCTGTACCACTTACAACCCATGAAGGGTCTCGGGTTCAGCACTTAGGTAGGTTGTACTGTTTCTAAGCCAACGGTTGTGAAAGGAGGTGATTTGGCCAGAATTCACGCTCAACCGCCAGGTCTTTTCCCCAATTAAGGGTACCCACTTTTTGGGAGGCTGGGTGTGCCCCAGGAGGGTCTCCCGACCCCGAATTCGATCCACGGCCGAAATAACAGAAAATAAATTTTCTGCCTTCAGTCGGACTCGAACTCGGGCCCGGGAGCATGGTAGTCAAGTGCCTTACCCACTGAGCTACCGCGCCTCCCTAATTTACATTTCTAGTACATAGAAAAGTCCAGATCCTCACAAGGTAGGAGCATAACTAGCCCAAGCAGCCATGTCGCATTTCCCACCAAGTGGGACCGATCCGCCCCAACCCCAGGTGGCGCCCCCTGGGGGCGTTGACTCTTAAGAGTGAAGTTTACTAAAGATTAGAATACAATGTTTTTTTTAAACATTTCGGTTACAGAAAACTTAAAATGGTTTATGTGACCTCAAGATGAGATAATATCAGAATCAAATTTTTACAAAGTTTATTTTTGAAGCCAATTTGGCCACTTTTCCGTTACCAGGATGAGAATCCCTGAGAATATTGAGAATATTCTCAAACTTTTTTTTTTTTTCACTTCTCCCTCCTGAACAGTCTCCTTTTATTAACAATTTATTAAATATATCAATTAGTGTTTTTGTCAAAACACTAGTCTTTTGTGATTTACTAACAGTATTAATAACAACATAAAAATATAACCATAAAAGTGAGGCCTAAATAAAAAAAAAAGAAAATAGAATCTTTCATTTGTTTATTTCACTCCTAAAAATTTGACTGCGTTGTTTTCAATAAATGTAACATACATATCACAACGATGAATAATTAATAATTAACAGCAATTTTTCTTTAATATATAGATAATTTTGTAACATCTTAAATAAAAACTTTAAGATCTTAACTATTGATAATTTATTAATTTACACATATATATTTTGTTATTGTTATCTTTAAAATAACTGAAAAAACAAAAAGTTGTAAACAGTAACACATATAATGAAAAACATTCCGCAAATAAATCAGTTTATTAATTAAATATATATTTACTTTATTATATTGGATTGATGCAAAAATAATGCAGGTTTTGAATATTAATTTTGTTCAGACAAGTGCTTGTATGTAACCAAAGATAATACTCCAGTCTAGTTAATGGATTACAAGCAATAGTTATTAATATTGTTTTTTTCCTCAAAGATTAGTTCAGTTTGTGTATCATTTTATATGAGTAAAGACCTCTAAAATTCATAATGACAAAACCAGATTTCTAGGAAGTTCAAACTTGGTGGCCCAAACTGCGTGTAACATTAATATTGTTTGGGGTGAGGGAAACAGTGAATTTGCAGAGCAGTCATGGTTCTGGAAAGAGATTTTGATCTCTAAGACAATGAAGATCCGTTGTACAGCAATTTTTTCTTTAATATATAGAACATCTGTTTTTGTTTTGTTTTATTTATTTTTTTTTGTTTTAGCTTTTTTTTTATCTTTTTTGTCTTTTTTTTCGTAATTTTTAATTTTAAATATTCCTACTTGTAAAATAGTAGGATTTAAAAAAAAAATAAATAAATAAAAAAAAAGAGGAATGAAGAAGCTGACACATTAAAGCCTCATCAAATCATAATTTACAAAAATACCCACGATCATCTGTGGGTTTTGGTAGAAGAAAACCCTTGCAAAACTACTCGGGACATAGCGAGAAAAGTGTTGACCACTCAGCATTGTAAATAACTCAATATTATAGTAAAGTTTTTTTGTCACATATAAAAACCTGCATCATGTTTGCACTAACCCAATAATAACTGAATGGGCCTGCTGAAGAACATTCTAAGCAACAAAATTTCCGAAGTGGCGATTTTAAAAGTTTTAAAATGTATAATAGTACGTCATAGTACTCCATTATGTTATTATACATGTAAATATAACAAATTAATATGTAAATATAAAATCGAAGCTACAAAACTAACAATCACTTTAGATTATGATTTTCTTTCACTGATTACTCAAAATTTTATGTTTGTCGCTTACAACGTTTTTCGGCGGACCCATTTAACTGTTTTATTTTGCTTTGTATTTAAAACATTTTTAAAAACTTTTTATAAGGGAAATATTCATTAGGCAAACTGATACATAATCAAATTCCTAAAAGTACAAGCAAAACATTTAAAAATAATAATATATATATAAAATAAATGTTCTTATATTTTAATCATTGTCTTTATATGAATTGAATTGAATAAAATTAAGTTACAAGGCCATACATTTAGAACACAAAAATTTATAACTAACAATAATTCATAATAATAATAAATATATTACAATAAAAATAAAATATGAAATTTAAAATAGTTTCATAGTTTTTGCTTTTAGTTTCCTCCTTTTCAGTCGGAAACTGTCTAGAGGCTTAGTTCAGTACATCAATAAATTTGGTATTATATACATTTTTTTTTTTTTTAAGTACTTCAAAACCCACATAACATAGAACAAAATAAATTCTGTTTCTAAAACTAACTTATAAGTAACACAATAATTAGATCAAATAGATGAATAACTGTTTTGACCTGTTAGTCATTTGTTTTTATTGTAAATATAAGAGAAGAAATCAACATTTACTAAAAAATAGTAGGATTTAAAAAAAAAAATAAATAAATAAAAAAAAAAGAGGAATGAAGAAGCTAACACATTAAAGCCTCATCAAATCATAATTTAAATAAATAATTAACAAAATCATAGTTCAATTGGGAAAGTAAACATAAAATTTGTTAATCAATA
Source organism: Euschistus heros (assembly GCA_003667255.2). Classification (NCBI taxonomy): domain Eukaryota; kingdom Metazoa; phylum Arthropoda; class Insecta; order Hemiptera; family Pentatomidae; genus Euschistus; species Euschistus heros. Next base: position 457,569 of record RCWM02000614.1, on the reverse strand, counting down.
CTTTGGTCATATACATATTTATATTCACTATTTGTACAAAAATATATTTTTACATCTATGTATATATAACGATTCGATCGGAACAGTATACATTTTAGTTTGATATACAAAAATTGTATATTAGGTTATAGACCATTGTATACTTATCATTTCACTCAATTTTAATTATAAACATTTAGTATTATATGCTTTATCTACTTAAAGATAACTGTCATTATAGTTTAATGGTTACTATAATTTTTATAAAGAATAGGATTTTCATGGGGTTAATGTGTGAAGTTTTCACATTTTATATCAATAGAATGGTAACACTCCTGAATACCGACTTCAAACTCACAAATCAATTTTTGGACTGCTATTTAAAACAGTTTGATTTGTAAAAATGATAAATATATTCTCCTTAGTTTTTAAAGTTATGGAAACCCACTCTTTTTGCCCTGTACTTCAGTCACTTCGAGCATAATTCCATAATATATTGTAATGATATTTGCAATTTAAGTCCAGAAAGAGCAAATATTGGAAGTAAGGGTCCAAACCAGGTAGGAGCCCAGGGATTAGAGAAACCTTCAATACCTGGAGACGTAGTACCAGCCCTTGAGGCAGGTAAGAAAAAGAGGCAGTTGGTTTGAGGACAGAGAAGGAAGAAGACAGAATGGGTTGGTTATGAGACAAGGAGCAGCTAGGTGTCTGGAGTCTTAGAAGATTATGAACCTGGAGATGAAGAATAGACTGGGCAAAATAAGTGAAAGTGTTCCGTGGTTCTCTCAGTAACGGACTTGAATTAAAATTAAATTAAGATAAATTTAAATATAAAACCTTATTTAAAAATATCCAGTCAAAATTCAAAAGAATATTGACAGAACCCTAATAATGAATTAAAGTCAATTAACTATTGTGATATATTGATTTAAGAAAATCATAACAATATATTAAGTTTTTTTTTTATCTGTTTTAAATTTCACCATTATACATTTTAGTTTTTCATTATTATCAATGATTCTAATCATTTATTCATTGTTTTGACCATAACTGTTCTCATTAAAAATTAAAATGAACAAAATAAAAAAACAAAAACAAAAAAAACACTGAAGAAGTTACCTTACCTCCTTACCAAGCAGAAGCCAACATCAATGATATATCATAAATTATAAAAAACGTTAATTTAATTTAAAAATACAATAGGCAGTATTTGAAAATAATTTATAGTGTATCTTGTGTTAAAACATGCTGTGAATCTGACACATGAGGCCTTTAGAATCGAAGCCTGCTAATTCCATTATTACTGTTATTTTTTTTTTTTCTTATAGATTTCATAAGTTCAAATAATGTTTTATTTGCCTGACGATTTGTGCCAAAAACCTATGCCAAGTCCACTTCAAAATGAACTTTAAAATTCAGCTTTCAAATCCTGATTAGTCCATAGTTAACCGGGGAGACGGTAGGAGCGCAAGGTAGAATCATTATTTAAAAAAACATTTCGGCGATGAGTGGACTTCAAATCCTAAGTTAGGGTACTATTTGGCGACCTTACAAAATTCTGAAGATAAAAAACAAAACAAATAAAACTCATTCGTACAATAAAGATGAAAATGAAAGTGAGTTTGTTTAATTTTAATTAACAATTATTATAAATATCTTTTTCTTTGTGAGAAAAAATAATGTAAATACAATTTTTTCATGTTTAGATGGTAAATAGGTTATGACATACCTATTTCTTACAGAATCATTTTAAGAAAGTGTAGATTTAAAACCTACTAAGTCCAATATTCAAATTTTATTGCAGCACTCCTGAGCAGTACCAATTTTTTTTTTTTTAATGTCAAACTAAAAGCATAAATTGTTACATTTTAATCATGTCAGATTGTTTCAAAAATATTAAATACTTTTTGTAAAATATTAATATTCAAGTTTTATTTTGGCCTCCTGAAAAATTTTTAAAAATGGACTTAGCAGGTTTTGACTTTAAGGGCCTCACATATCAAATCATACTTTTTATATTTTAATTGATTATTAACCATCCCAAGCATTCTGAGTATATATACATATATACAGCGGAGCATCGATTATTTAAATACTGATCGACTGAAACATTGTTAAAAGAAAGGATTTTAGTTGAAAAATATTTGTGCATTGTCATATTTAAAACAATTGTGAAATTTATCGACAGAAAAAGTAAATATCTCTTAAGAAATAAAAGAAAATTTTGGATTTAATTTCCAAAGTTGTAGGCCTATTTTAATATATTACAAAACACATTCTTATGTCTTAAAAAATATTCTAAAAATAAGGAAATTTCATGTTTTAATATAACTTCAACACTCCATTTTTTAAATATCTTAACATATGAATTTTAAAAAGTTTATATATAAATATAAATAGTACGTCTAATACGGTTCTTGAGGTTCAATCAATAAAGAAACAACTATATTATATTTTCATAATATAATAGCGACGTTTCATGACTATATTGTTCTCTACAATCCATCATGCGAACAATATAGTCTTGAACGTTCGACAAAATATAGAAATATAGTTGTTACCTTATCAGCTGAAACTCAAGAACCGTATTAAACATTAAATATACAAATATATAGTGTGTAAACTATTACGATTGATAATTGATTCGTCGTTCTTGTGTGTCAAGAACCTGTATTATAGAGAAATGACAATAGAATATTTAAAAAATAAAAATTCAGATTTTCAAAACATCAAAATTCATTGTTTCCCTTCTCATTAAATCAACAAAAATCAAAATCTATTTATAAATTAGTGATAAAATTCTTATAATTAATATTTTATTTATAATTGAACATCCCTAAACATATTCATTGTTACTCATGAAGTTTGATTTATATTTTTCATTATCATTCAATATCTCAAGGTTTATGGTTTTATTGTTACTAAAACTATGAACCATTAATTTTTAATCCGATCCATATTATCTATTCTTTATACGAACTTTTATAATGCAATTTTTTAAATGTGTTTTTAAAATACATTTATAAAAATAATGACAATTACTTTAAAACAATCTTCGTTCTTTTCAACGTAAATGAAAGAAGTACCATACTATTAGAATGAACGAAATTCAAAAATCATATTGTTTCCAAAAGCAAAAAGCAGCAAGTTGTTAGAGAACAAAAAAAAAAAAAAAAATTAAAAACGAATCAGCTGATAAAACCTAGATAAATAAAACCATAAAACAAAATAAACTTATTTACCTAAAGCAGTTGAAACCTTCAGGCGGAATATGTTTTTTGTTGACCTTATGAGGGATCATCCGTCTTACAGATGGATATTGGAATTTACTTTTCTTTTCATTAACTCACCTTATATTTTAAGCCATTTATTTACTCTGCTGGCCTTTTTTGTTATTTAGGAAATATGTATTTAGCAAAAAATCAAAAATCAAAGCATGCAATAGACTGAAATAGCGTTTTAAGGTATTATTTTCATCCAAGTTCGAAAATTCGGTTCAAAATATGTCAGTATACATTCATATGGTATTTTAATAGATTAAATCACAAAATAAAAAGGGTAACCAGCAATAATGCAATTATGAGAAGCAGATAAATACTCAATAAAAGAGTAAAGAAATAAAAATAGATTAATAAAATAAATAAATCAAAATATAAAAACAAATAAGGAAAACAGGCTTCGGAGGCAGTCGCAAAATCATTATCTTAGAGGAAACACCTGCCTTAAAGAAGAGGGTATATCCAAGAAAATGTAATCTTAGCTGCTTCTTAGTTCATTATTTACACACAATATACATCAGACACTAACTTTTCTATGAACCCCTGGAATCCCTAGGAATGAAGCAGCGGATAAGAAACTACCAAAGAATCTGCTATGATGAATATCCTACCACCTCAAATATATGAACCCTATTAAAAAAGAACAGGGTCGGGAAAAATTGGGAATCCATGCGGGTCGAAACTCCACTGACAAATATACTTAGAAATATAAAAATTAGTACAAAACAGTAGACAAGTGCAATAAGAGGAAAAATAAGAGAAGTAGTTACGACAAGGCTGAGAATCGGACATTCCGACCTGACTCATGCTTATTTAATCACAAAAGAGGTCCAACCACATTGTGAAACTTGTCGATCTCCAGTGATTATTAAAAACTTAATAGAAGATTGTACATTACTGCAACAAGCCCTTAATAATAATAAAATACCCGATCCACAGAACTTGCTCTAAAGGACCCAAAAAAATTCAATAGAACTGTTTAAAGAAATTTATCTAAACCATAAAATATAATACAAAAATAATGTCTATACAAGCCAAAGAAAATTAAAATGTCAACAGTAAAGTGCAGAGGGCGTGATAACCAAGATGTCGATCGCCCCAAGAAAAACCACATTATACAATCTATTCATCCAGACGGATGTTCCGTTTAAACGGTTAATGATACAAAAACTATACATAGAGAGGAAAGTGAATATTGCTCAATAATTTTTCTAAAGAACAAGTGCAAAATTAAAATTAACAATAGACTTCATCAATGTTAAAAAAATGTTCTGTAACAGTTACTTTTAGGGCCTTCTGTATTGAACTGAACTGCTTTCCCACATTTGAGCAAAATATATATCAATATAACATATCGTCAAACAAAATAAACCTCCCCAAATCTGATTACATTTGTGCAAGGTATTCTTAATATAGGAAAGTAGATAATAGCTGTTAACAACTTTAAACCATTAATGAGATACATTTTTAAATTTACACGGAGCAAAAATATCAAATAAGTTTTAATTTATTCTTTTCATAAACAGTCCACAAACCTATGGCTGCAGTGTTAGTTATGTTAGGCCGAAAAGTATTATTTTTTTTAACTTGGAATGCTACTAATAAGTATTTGCTTCTAGAAATGTTTTCAATTTTCAGATCAAATAAATAATTAGGAAATTTTGTTTTGAAATTTAATTTAATTCTTTTGTAATTATTCTATAAGTACAGTAGAGCGTCAATTATGCGAACTTCAATTAACCGGAACATTAATTATCCGGACCTTTTAGGGTAAATTAAAAATTTATTATATAATTTTACACGATAAAAACATTTCTGTTCCTGCCAAAAGATTAAAACCTTAATTTTGTTTTAAATATGTAATGTTCTTACAAATTATGCTTTAGTAATACTTTATAATCTTATTTCTGAAAATTTTAATTGTTATTTATTGTTTTTTTAGTTCCGATTCTGAACTAGAGTTTTTGTAATTCATTTGATAGGTCTATGCGTAATGGTTTCCCGTTTTCCTGAGAATTCTTCTATTCTTTCGAACATCTTAACTTGTTTTGTCATTCTGTCTTTGAATGTTTAGTATGATACACCAGAGTTTGGTTTTACACCAATGTTAATTATCAAAGTGAGGAGTAAAAATTGGTTTTTGATGCGAGAAAGTCATTGATTTTCATACCAAACTGAACAGGAATAAAAAGTTTAAGGCTATATAAATATTAATAATTACAGCAGAGCTTCAATATTAAATAAATATATTAATAAAATATATTAGTACATATTAACAATGTACATATATGCATTAATTATTTTTATTTTACTTTTTTTTTTTTTAGAATACCAATTATATATAACGGAAAGCCGTTCAAGTAGGGTATTGTATTAAAACTATTCCAGCAATTATTGAAATAATTTTAAAAAATATAAGAGATGAATTAAAAAATGGGGTTTTTATCATAAATACACTTATTAAAGGCAAAAAATTATAGTAAAAAAAACAAAACATGAATGAAGATGAAAAGGTTATGATAAAAGATACCAAGAATTTTATTCTTATTTATTTATCCTGTACCACTAAAACTATTGAATCGTCTTGAGTTCAGTACGACGTACTGTTACTATGGCAACGGTTGTGAGAGGAAGAGATTTGACCCAAATAACACTCATAGAGGAGAGAGATGGCTGGAAAGTGATTGTTAGATGTAAGTTCACCGAGGAATGTCAAGTCGGAAAAGAAGATTTTAAATATCCTTATAGATTTATCCTTATAGCTTACACATGAGGATGGCAATTTTGCTGAAAGAATTTGTGTAATAGAAAAATAAATACAAGGTGGCCACCAAGTCAGGAAAAAAAAAAATCCAAGCATAATTCTAGGTTTTCCAGGTTAATTTTGATAAAACTCCAAGAGGAATTAAATACAAAACAGATGCTCTCTTTTTCTCTAGTATGATTTTCATCGATTTTATTTAGTATATTTTGTAGGATTAATAGAAGTATTATTTCAAAATTTTCTGTAATACTAATTTTTGAAATTCATTGTTTAATTATTTGATATTTTTTTTATAGGAAATTTTTTCTTTATCGATGATTTTGTTTTAAATAATTTAAAATTTCACAATTAAGATAACATTTGAAACAAATAGCAGTAGAACATGATGTTTTCCATGAATGCTGTAGATTAATGTTGTAGGTTATCAGTTAATATTGTTTGTTTCTTTCATTATTTTATTAAATTATTCCTAGCCTATCATCATATATTTTTGTTATTTGTTGATTTTTATCGATTTTTTTTTTCTTAGTATTTTATTTTAGGTACTGCAACGGCTCAATTTTAACACTGTTATATTTTACTCTGATACCTTGCGATCGGCTGCCATTTGTTTTAAGAGATAAAGAATTTTAAATTAAATTGTATTCATCAAACATCTAGTGCATTTAATGTTTTAATATATTATTTTCATCATCATTTAAATTGAAGATGAGTAAATAAATCCCATTATTTTTTTTTATTATTTTACTTCACAAAATTCAAGCATAATTCCCTGATTTTTCAAATGATACAAAATTCAAACATAATTCAAGTCTGGTGGCCACCCTGAAATAGTGGATAGGTAAAACTTTATAGAATTTTCACTAATTATCAAAACTCCACAACCAATAACTTTGATAAAAATATCAAAGGTCAACCAAATAATTAGAGAAAAAAGTGATTAGATGAGTGGAAAGCATAACCAAAGTAGGAGAAGGAATACTGTAAGTGTGAAAAACTAACAATCCCTAAACATAATCACAAGAGCTCAAATAACTAAGAAAAAAATATAAAGATATTTTCCAGTTGAAAAAGAAAAGTATAATTTTGATCAAACTTCAAATTTCTTTATACATTTGAAGAGTGTAAGGTTAAAACAATGAATGTTCGGTAACCAATGTTCTGAAAAAATCGAAAAGTTCTTAAACTCCAAAACATGTGACAATCTTCTTTACAGCCTCCATGTTAAGTGATAATACATGCGGCAAGCTAACAGCTGGCGATGAAATCTCCTTCGATTTTTTCATGCACTCCCCATTCTTACCTAACACCCATCATTTAATAAAAAAAAAAAAAAAAAAAAAAATACAGTGGACCCTCGTTATAACGCGGGTTATGGGGAAATGAAACCTCCCGCGTTATAGACGTACCCGCGGTATAACGAAGGCAGAAGTATGAATTATTGGGGGTCAAAAAATAATGAAAATGCACTCTGATATAAACTCGGGTAACAACTAAAGGAATAATAGACAGTTTTTAAAAAGGAAGTGAAGGGGATTCTTTTAACCAAGAAGGCAGGAATAGAGACAACGTACGTCATCTAGGTAGGTTATCGGAAAGATATTCAATCGACATTGTCTAAGCAACACATTTCGGCTTATTTCCAGGACGACACAAGCGATGTACCCACTCTTTCCTAAAGTTTTTTTTTAAATTCTAATAAAAATCAAACTTTAAAAAGTTCTAATATTGAAACAAAAACAATGAAACTTGGTTAGACAATCGTAATTCATTCTAAACGTCCTATTTAGTTTTACTTCCTACCTTAACAACCAGTTATCATTTTTTTCTTTACAAATGTTCAGTAAAATTAGGAATGTGTTAAAAAAAAAAAATTAACAAATGTAACTTAATTTTCCAAGTTCCCTTTTCCCCAGAACTTATTAAACTTTGGAACCTTTTCGCTTTTTTCTCTAGTTTTTATGACTCAATTTTCTAATGAATTGTTTTTAAGTTTTCAATTGTAGGCTTTAAAACCATAATACGATGTAATCTTATTTTTTATTAATTTTAATTGAATCAAGATCGGGAGCGGAGCTTGACCCGCGTTATATCCGAATCCGCGGTATAACGAGCAGCGTTATATCGAGGGTCTACTGTATTAAAAAAATTCCACAAATCACAACTAACAATCCCTCATTACTTATCAGCCTATCAACAAAAAAAAAAAAAAAAAAAAAAATAAATGAATGAAATTAATTTCTCATTAGTATCTTTAAATAGCAATGGTAAGTGTTATTTGATTGGCGGCATTGCAAAGAAACATTAAATTTGAAAAATATATTTTCTAAAATAAATTACTATAATCAAAACACACACAAAAAGTACACAACAAAATATTTACTAAAATTAATAGATTCAAAATTTATTTCAGTTTTTGTTATGCAACGAAAAAAAAAAAAGAAAAGAGTAACATTAAAATTATTAAAAAGATGAAAAATAGAACATTATAAATTAAAAAAAGTATAATATATATATCACAGAGCCAAGAAGTAGACACAAAGTAACAAAGGAATGTTGTAATTTCGATTATATTTTTTAATACAACATACCCAGAATTATTTACAGCTTGTATATATATATTGTGACTTCTGGAAATAAACCAGATATAATGTTTTGGTTTTAGTATACTCGATATGCAACAAGCATACTTACATAAAATTTCCACACACATACAGATTAATTTAAATATTTATGTACATTTAAATAACCTAAAATAAATGTGAAAAAAAAATAGAAAGTCATTCATCATCATCAAAATAATATGAAATACACAAAAATCAAATTGGTCCAAAAACTATAACTGATTCATATCACGCGGGTGTACTAAGATCTTCATCGGCTGGGTTTTTTTTTTTTCGATTTCCTGATCCTGTTAACAAAAAAAGAAACATTATGTAAGCAATAATTTTCAAAAAAAAAAAAAACGTAATTTTTCTATACAATACATAAATTATTTGTGTGGGGTCACCTGTGGTGTAGTGGTTAGCATAGCAACCTACTAAACCCAAGATCGCGGGTTCGCAGCCCGGCAGATGACCTTAGGATTTTTTAAAGGGGAGTAAAAAATCCTTAACTATGCCGTCCTTCGGAAGGGACGTAAAACGGGGGTCCCGAGCCTGTGCGATGTCAGGTACTCGTTAAAGATCCCTATCCTAATTATACCTGGATAGGCAAAATTTAGGACTCCCACCGTAGCATCGTCCGATTAGCCATAGCAGCATAAAGTGACGTTAAACGAAATAAACAAACAATTATTTGTGTAAGTAATTTAGATTTAGTCACCATGTAATCATATGTTTCAATAGTGGAAGGTTATATAACTGTTATAAATATTTCTTTGTTCAGGGATGATGCTATTGTTAATACGCTTTCATTAACTTCACCCGTATGTAACGGAATCATTCATCGCAATTCGCACCAATTTCCAGCTATCTGATTTTGAACTTGAAAATTTTCACACGGACCAATGACAAAACAATAATTTCACAACTTTGTTCTAATGTTCTCACTCAGTTTAGTTAAGTTACCCTCAAAATGGGGGTCTGCCTTGCAAAAGGCGAAGTAGTAGGTTTTACATTTTTATATGGTCCAGATGGGTCCTGAGAATAAAATAACAAAAATAAAGGGGAAAATATTTGGGGTGACAAAAAAACCCAAACTTTTAGAACTTTTTTTAGATTTTTAGAAAAATGCTGTCAATCAAAAAATGTTTTATTTACAAAATTAAAGTTAATTAAATTGTGCATCTAAACATCCCTTAAACTAAATTTAATTTAGGTGTTTGCCACAATCGATTGTCGAACATCGAAAAATTTTGCCAACTTTAAAATGTTAGTTTTTGTCATGTTTAAGTGTATATAACACACAAATGGCTAATTCAATGAAAAAATGTTATATATTAAAAGTTGTAGATCATTACATTTTGTACAAGATAGGATTTTCAAAGTTAAAATTTGCCCACTCCTACTCTCAGATATGTAAAAAACAAAACAAACATTGTCGGTTGATTTTGGATGAACTGTGTTAAAAATACAAACAGAACACGAATATTAATGGGAAATTTGCTTTGAACCTTCAACTCAAATAATGAAAACCACACTTAGCTTTTTAGTTAAGTTTGCTATAAAAGCGTGTTTTTTTCTAATTTTTTTAAACTATAAATTTTTTGTTTGTTGTTATGATCAAATGTTTTGTAAGTTACTAACGTGTAATTTGATTGTTCATTTATGAGATATTAAGATCTGTTTTTTTCTAACTTACAAATCAAATTACACCTTGGTGACTCAACAAACAAAGCAATAGCACTATCACTGAAATAAAAAACAAAACAAAATATCTATAACAGTTACATAACCTTCCTCTATTAAAACATATGACTACATGGTGACTAATTAAATCTAAATTATTTGTGTAAATAATAAACAAATATTATAGAGAAAACAATTTATTTTTTAGTTTAAGGTCCTTTATATTTTATGTAGAATCCTTTAATATATTACATTCTATATTGACGTATAAGCCATTATTATACATAAAAACTTTTGTTGTTTTAATTTTTTTTTTATATTTTGTTCTATAATATGAAAAAAGAAAAGCAAAATGAAACAACGAACGAAAACAAGAATTTTTATAGTATTTGAATCGGTCTCTGCAAAAAGGGCTTCAGTACAGTATTTGAATCGGTCTCCGCAAAAAGGGCTTCAGTACATTCTTATCATAAAATGGGTAAGAACTAAACAATTTTTTTCTGATGGTAAGCCCACCTTTACAAGCAGAAAATTTTGTTTTAGTGCTAACTCATTTTATGAAAAGAATCGACTGAAGCTCTTTTTTGGAGAGCCCGATTCATTTATAAAAAAATATAAAATAATTTAAAATTAACAACAATTATTCTTAAATTTCATTTTGAGTAAAATTTTAAATATTTAATTATAATAATTAATGGTCTAAAACCTAAAATTTCTGGTTAAAGCTGGCAATATTAGTCCAATTATTATTATTATTTTTTTTTTATTAATATTCAAAATTATAATTAATCAAAATAATTTTGCATCATTAAACTACAAATCTTAGAAACTATGACAAAAAAAAAAAAAAATTGTTTTTTTAATTTTATAGGACTTATATAAATGGACAACATATTTAAAAACACACACATGCATAAGTATAAATGTATATACCAAATATAAAGAGACTCGGACATTAATGCATGTGGTTAAACAAAAACTGTGAGAGGGTTTTGTGAAGAATACTTCTTGCTAATTCTAAACATTAGTTATCATTACAGATAAATATTTAATTTACAAAATTCAGAAACATTTTTAGCTATTAATTTATATTTTTCATTTATATTAACCCTCCAAGGATGTTCATTTAATGTACCGCCTCTCAAAAAGGCACTCTGCTCTCCCACCCTTATTTTATCCACTTTTACCTCTGCAGAGATGCCAGTGTTGATTTCTGAACAAAACTGTTTAACACACTTTTCACATCAGAAAGAAAAGTTTGAAATTTTGAAAACCAATTCTCACCAACGTTAAGTGTTATAATTTTGTTAATATATATGGGTGATTTCAAAATTTCAGTTTACATGACCCATTGTACCATTGTACCAGTTTACCCATTGTACCATTTTGGACTCCCAACAATAATCTCCCTCCCTAAATTATTTTTGAAAATCCCTCCATCGCTCTCTAAAAGGAAAATTTGAGGGGTGTTTTGTATTGGGCAACACTATTTCTGGTAGACCTGTCTACTGCTTTCTGTTTCAAGACGCTGAGTTCATTGGAAGACAAGTGGAGGTGCAGTGACTCCACTCGGTAAGTACCATATTTTAATTCATCCTTACTCTCTAAGGTGTGTAGCAGCCCATTGAAAACATTATATATTGTTTGAGATTCAAGATAAATTCAAAGCACTCAAGAAAAACCAATAGATACCATGTTTTACTTTTCAAATAGGCCACGTGTATAACGTTTTTTTTTTTTAGAACACACTCCCTAGCAACTCACTCCCTACAACTGAGTGAGGATAGCGTGTTATATTTGAACTTAAATTGCTTTAGCGTTTATTTGCTTTTATAAAAATAAATTTCTTGATTTCTCCCTCTCATACCTTGAAATGTGGGAAATTTCTAGGCATCCAGCATAGCCGGACCATCAACATCAGCCCAAGAGGAACCAACGAATTTAATTATTGCTGCTCGTTAATTTTTTTATTTTTAAACGTACAGCCTACATTTTTTTATTTAATGTTTAAACATTATACCCACCTCCTTAGTTATAATGAAAGTTCAAGGAACATTATTTTTATTAAAACAATGTTTTTAACATACTCGTATTTTATTTAAAACCTAATGTGATAGTCTTTATTTCGTAGCTTATTTATCATTTACAATCTATTTAGGTTTTATTGTTTAAAAGTTAATAGAACTGTCGTTATTAAGTGCAATTTTATATTGTTTTAGTATTTTTAAAGTTTAGTTTGAAGTTTTTAAAGTAGAAGTGACAGTACGTACCTAAAAGGCTGAAAATGTAATTCATGTATACACTCCAAGTTAATAATATACATACCTCGTTAATTTCAATTTTCTTTTCTTAAATGTAATAAATATGATATTTTCCCCACTCCCTAGATAATAAACCCACTTCCTAGTCATGGTTTTTCACTCTCACCTAGATCCAAACTCACTCCCTAGATTTTATTAGTTATTATTTATTTGATATATCTAGAAATATTGCAGATTATGTATGTCCACTTCACAGACTTACTTCACACACCTTAGAGAAACAATTTGTGAAAAAAAAAAATCAATTTACATGTTTTATGTAGTGAACATTTTTTTTTATTGGAATTGTTCCGAAATATTGAAATCACCCATATATTTTTTTAAATGATAAGATTATAGAGTTAATCTCTATAAAGTTGTATCATGCTCTAGTGTGAAGTTCATTTTAAAAAAATAATCAAAAGTAAAAAAAAAAAATAATCAATAAAAATAGGAAATTGTTTTGTGATATCTAATTATGTTATTATTATACAACAATTTTTCTCCTAATGACCAAGCGCCCTTTGTACAGAATTAAAATCACACCCTATGCAACTGCAAGCTAAACTTCAGTTTGTTGGAGGTACTCTAATCAACGGAATAATGCCACTTCGACTATAAACTATTTTATTATACCATTTTGTTATTTTTAAGGGTCGATATGTCCAAGAATTAAGATTATTTTCCATTCCATTATTAATTCATCATTCAATTAAATCTTAGCACTCTAATTACCCATGGAATCTAATATCCGAATAAACCAAACAATAATAGAAGTCACTAATAATTAATTAATTTTTAACTTCATTTTCAATATTTATTATTGACATCGACTCTTTAAATTTGTCAAATTAATTTAACATTTGATTTAATCTTAAATCAATTAAATTTGTGCTTCAAAGTGCTAAAGGATTGCTATCAATAAACTCAATCTGTAAAGTGCAATATAAACAACCAACCAACAAAATGTTACCTACTGAAACTTCTTCAAATGAATTTTAAAAATTCTTCATAAAATATCAATGCAAACAACAAAGAGTCAAACTTTAAACTTCATAGCTGTATGTCACGGGTTTTTCTGGTTTTTCCCATATTTTCCGTTCTCTTGGTCCCTACAATAGGAATCGCTTGAGCACAATAAGCCTTTATTTTTTTTTTCCAAAGAAGATAAAAACAATAGTATACAAAAATATATTAAATTACATAGGTGCAATAATGTTACAATCAGCTATATTTGAAATTAAATTAGGTAAATAAAGTCTTCTGTTCTATCACCCAATCTTTCTCACGTTAGAGATTTCGAAGAGGGAAGATTTAAAAAAAAAAGAAATTAAAAATTAGCTTGGATAAACTAACCTGCACCGGAGTGTCATGTATGATATGAAGGTAAAATAAAATGAATGAAAAAATAAATAAATAAAATGACAAATAATAATAAATGCTACTACGAAAAAAATAAATTTTATAAAAAGATATGAACTAAAGTAACATACTCGTTAGAGCGCTTGAAGAAAACAGAGTGAGTAACGGAGATAACAATACGTCGATTGTTGTTGAGTTGAGTTTTGGATGTAAATTCATACGGCTTGGTACTCCGTTGATATTTAGTTTAAAAAATTCGATTACATCGATGTTTATTTATATTTATATACAAGCCATATAAAATATTTGTCATATTTATATATCGAGTCATAAAAAAAAAAAATTATAATGTAAAAACATAAGCAAAACAGATAAAAACCAAACATCATTATTAGACCACACATAAAAGTTAGGTCATATTTTTTATTTTAAATATGCAGAAATACTAGATTATGAGATAAAAACTCATAACAGAAAAATTAAAGACACAATCTATATAAATAAAAAATTAAAGAATACAGTTAATTACAAAACTGATACCAAACAAAATAGGAACGAAATATGCTGATATAATATATAAATTAAAAATATAAATTGTCCAATTAATAATACGAAATGTACAAACAAACAAAAATAGAAATAGACCTTCACAAAAATAAAAATAAATCACTAAATATTCACAATATGTATTGTTATTAGACTCGGGCCCAAACATCTTCTGATGTATTTCATAATTAAGTAACTGAAAATCAAAGTTAGCAATTTTTTTTTAATTTAATTTAATTTTTTTAAAGGGAGAAAACCGTATGAATAAGTAGTTAACATGATAAAATAAAGATGCTTAAACCTGTGATAATAATTGTTGTGCTTTCTCAGCCCACAGAATAGAGTTCTCCTGAACTTTTCTTGTATTATCGGCCACCACACTGTCAGGTGACCCATAATTGGGTGGGTTAGCATTAGGGTCATATCCAAGCTTCAGAAGCATCGGAGCGATGGTGGGCATATCCCTGATTACATCTCCTGGGATTTGTCCGACCCATTTGGTTAAAGCTTCGACATTCACTGGTTTTATAACTTGGTCAGATGAACGTTCAACTCTAGAAAAAAAAAAAAAAAAAAATTAATAAACAAATGATATAAAGAAACAAAATACTAAGTAAACGGAACAATGAGTCAAATATGTTATTTTAAGAACTCAAGAATCAAGACATGATATGTAGTATAAGGTGTCCCAAAATGAACATAAGATTTAAAATTAATAGAAAACTTGATTTTCACTATTTTTATTGAATCATAAAACACATAGAAAAGGGTTATGCATGGAATAACACATCCGACAAAATCCCTCCATAACTAAGCTGGGACTTACGCACTCTTTTATCAAAATATTCTATGACCACATTGCTGAATTTTGTTGATTCAGCATCTAATTTCTTCCTTTAACCCATGAGTAGTTGTGGTCTTGTTGACACAAGATTAGACTGCTATTAGACTTTTGACTTTAAATAAATCTAATGGTGTTAAATCAAATGATCAAAGGTGCCAATTCTGATCACCGAAACGAGAAAGTACACGACCTGGTAATGTCTCATGTAGTAATTGATCACTTTTACAGGCTGTATAGAATGTGGCACTGTCTAGTTGGAACCACATATTAGCCACCAATATAATTAAATTTCGGCAGAACGAACTGTGTTATAATGTCGCAATATCCATTAACAATCACTGCTTGACTAGACCCACTTTCAAAAAGTATGGTCCAATCATGGCTCTAGCTTGAAATCCGTAACTAACGGGACAAGTTGTGGATGCATTTGTTTTTCGACAATCAAATGTGGCTTCTTTAAATCCTAAATGCAGTGACTTTGGCGCTTAACAAAGCCATCAAGGTGAAAGTGTGATTCATACAACAGTAGCTACTAAACTTTCATTATTATTGAGACATTGTTCCATAACTTTTGTTAATCCAAAACTTTCAGCTATCAAATTGTTTATCCTATTAGGTACAAAAAATTTTACCTAAAATCAAATAGTTGTTTTTTTTTTTTTTTGAGTTGCCAAAACATAAAAGCACAAATGGCAGCAAATTCAAGTCTTACATTAATTTTGGGACACCCTACAGTTTATATAATTTCATAGAAAAAGCCAAAAAATTACTTCGAAAGCTGAACTCCACCAGGCTTATTTATGTGGTCTTCATGATGGAGTACGGAATCGTCCCAAGGAACGTCCAAGAAGTCGAGTATTCTGGAGAGCCAGGCCTGCGGGTGAAGCACTAATTGTTCATAATAAACTATCATGCACCTGTTTGGTCCTACACTAGCACACTTTTCATACATTGTCTTTATCGCATCGTTCCATTTTGCCAAACACTGTCTATAACTAGATAAGTCAAACCCTGTAATCGTAACCTGAAAAAAAAATGTATATTTAATTGATTCTTTTTTTTTTCTATACACTGAAAATGAAAAAAACAAGATCCTACAGGGTTTTAAAGAAATTAATGCAGTTTCATGGTATTAAAATAAAACAAAAAAAATTATTGTCAGAAATCTATCTGATTAAGAAATTCTGAAAAAGCATTTTCTAAAAAGAAGTTTTGTATCTTTTTATCTAAAAGTGGATATTTGGCATAAAAAAAAAGATGAAGAAAAGGAGAATTTAGAAAACTCCACGAAATGCATGAGTTATATACAGTAAATATAGTTCAGGTAATAGCAGCTGGACATTCAAAATGGGCATATAGAATCGTTGGGTTTATTAATAACAGAATTCTGAAAAATGTAATCAGTTTTAAGCAGTCAGGTAAAGGACGGAGGGGTAGAAGGTAGGATTGCGTCAGGGCCGATCTTGGGGATTTGGGTTTTGAGGTAGTGGGTTAGAGAGAGGTATGTGATCAATGGTTGGTGGTGTCAGCATCGAGCATTTGGATTCATTTATTTATTGATTATTATTTTATAAAAATTGGTCCAGGTGCCCAAAAAAATGAAAGTTGATGAGTGAGAGTTAAGTAAGGCATAACCAAGCTCCAACAATTTGAAATGCAGTACAACCTCCATAAAGATATATATATTTTTTTGTGGTTGTTTAATCACAGGGAATCCAAGTTTTGAGTATTTGCATTTCTTTTTGTTCACTCTTCCCTTTAAACGGCTATATTAGGCATTAAACTAAAGAAATCATGGTCCTCCTGAAGTCATCAAGTGTTCCACAGAGCTTCGTCTCCAAATCGGTTGGGTTGGGCTATACCTGTTGTCTTGGGTGGGCTACTAAGTCACATGAATGAAGGAGACCACCCCCTATGGTCTAGTCCTCTGTTTCACATTCACATGAGGGGCTGTTTCCGATGTTGAATTTCTTGAACAAGTACACCCTCATCTCATTATGCGCTACCGCATGCAGATACTAGCACACTATCACCTGCACTTTCTGGTTAGAAGTTAATTTTCCAAACACAAGTTATTATAGTTGTTTTTTAAAGTAACATTAAATTAATAATCAAAATATTACCGATTGTAGTGTACTGCCATTTCTTACTTTTTAGCCAGTTGCTCGATGCAATTCAGGTTTGGGATGGCTACGGAAAAATTCCTGAACGGTTATTTCTACTTCTTCTATCTAATGGGGTGTATAAAAAAAAAAATGATCGTTTCTTAAACAAATATTTCTGTTATTATTTCTTTGATATAAAATACAATTAATAATCAAAGTATAGTCCATTGTTATCTACCGCCATTACCCATCTGCTAGCCAATTGCTAGATGCCACAGTGATACCATTCTTTGGGATGGCTGTCAAAGAACTCTTGGACAGCATTTTCAACTTCCGCAAAATTATCAAATTTTTTCCCTTGAAGAAAATGGGCCATGGATCGAAACAAGTAGTAATCTGAAGGTGCGAGGTCTGGACTATATGGTGGATGAGGCAGGAGTTCAAACCCATGAAGTTATGTAAACTTTTCTGCTAATTGTTGAGGAGTAAGTTCGTGAGGGACCAGTCTACAGGTCTTTTTCACCTTCCCCATGGAGAGAAGATGGCGACTAACAGTATCTTTCGACACACCACACTCTCTGGCAAGTTCGCGAGTACTTGTGGACGGATTTGACTCAACAGCTTCCTTCAGAACCTCATCAATATCCATTAATGGCCGCCCAGAGCCCTTCTTCCTTTCCAACGTCGTATCTCCACTTCTAAATTTTTTAAACCAACGCCGCACAGTGCACTCTTCAAGGACCCCTTCCCGTCCTTATTTAATAATATCACGAGTTGTTTCATCGGCTGTGAAATTTTTTTCCAATATTGTCTTAAAATTACGAGAATTTCATAGGACACTGTCATGTTCCTTCTTTGAAATAAATAACTGAACAGAGGCTTTTTTTAAGAAGTCCAGTGTTAATAAACAAGCTTAGAGAATGCTCTAAAGGGATTATTAATTATTGGTAAATAATAAATAGCATTAAGATATTTACAGATTTTTCACAGATTTTTTACAGGTCATTTTTTTTTATACGCCCTATTATTATTGGCTCAACAGATGCATGTAGCTTCCTTGGCCTGCTCAATTGCCTTTGCTCAGTCGTCCCTATTGGCAGCGCACCTAATGGATATTCCATTCTTCCTTGTAACTGCTTTTACATTGTCCATCCATCTAGATTTTGGTCTTCCTCTAAACCTAATTCCTTCCGGCTTCTCAAGGTAAATTCTTCACAGTTTTCATTTCATCCATTCTGAGGACGTGTCCCAACCATTTCATACGTTGAACTCGGGCGAACTGGGATATAGATAGGTTGCTGTACATTCAATATGTTTCTTTGTTAGTTCTCAAGCGAGGCAATCCATCTTCAAATTTAAGTCCTACCAAAAGTCTTAATAATTTCTACTTCTTGATATGTATTACATTTTTTCCAATTTAGAAAGTTGACCCAGGATGGATTAAAAAAAAAAAAATCTAGTGGAGTAAGTTCCAGAGTGTAAGGTGGGTGTGGAAGAAGTTTGATACCATCCAGATTTTTAAAGTTTTCCTTGGCGTAAGGTCATGTGAGACCAGTTTACTGCTCCTTTTACCATACTCATGGCATGTATATGGCAAAACATAGCATCTTTAGACACTCCGCCCAACTTGGTAAGATCACAAGTACTTATAGATTGATTTGATCCTACAGATTGCTATAGAATAAACTCATCAGTCATTAATGATGGTTGCCTGAGCCCTTCTTCCTTTCCAGGGACTAGAAAAAACACTGCATTGTTTGCTCCTCATGAATAACTTCTTTAGTTTTTTTTTATTTCAAAGTTGTACAAGATTATTGCAAAAATTTTTTAAAATAATAAGAATGTTGTAAGACACCATCATGCTGCTTTTCAATAAAAACATTCCTGTTTGGGTGCCATATGTTATGATTTTCTTTGTTGTATTATTGAAAAACTTTATTATTATTTAAGTTTTAATAATTGGGAATTCTGTCAATATTAATTTTAAATTTTGACTGGGAACTGATAACGACATTGTTTTGCACTAACTTATATTTATTATATTCAACAATATATAAAACGACTAGTAATTTAAAATTAATTTTAACTTCAAATAAGAAATATGACAGCTAAAGTTAGAAATATATTTAATAACTGACTTACCTTCCTAGATATAATAGAATGTACAGTTGCTCTTCCATCTCTCACCATAAAAATGAATTTAGAATTTGGAAATAGACCCGAGAGATAGTCCGCTGCCTTTAGGGTCAACGGGTCTTTGTTGCATAGCCTCTCTGCTGGTTCGCCGTGTTTAGCTATCACCTCTAGGCAAAAAGCTGCTATCGCAGAATCTAAGACCTAGAAAATAAGAAATAAAACTTATTAATATTGTTAGAAGTGTTATTAATAAGTAATACAAAGCTAAATTATTATTAATTTCATCAGGATTTATACAATACACTTTTATATAATTTATTTAAATTCTTTATTATTATTATTATTAGGAGAATAATGAGTAGCTCAGCTGGTCAAGGAACTTGACTGCACAGCTCCCAGTCCCGAGTTCAAGTCCGGCAGAAAACAGAAAATTTATTTTCTGTTATTTTGGCCGTGGATTGACTTCAAAGTTGGGAGATTTTCCTGGGTCTGCTCCAGATATAAAGTGGGTGTCCTTAATTGGGTGTT
Source organism: Euschistus heros (assembly GCA_003667255.2). Taxonomy (NCBI): domain Eukaryota; kingdom Metazoa; phylum Arthropoda; class Insecta; order Hemiptera; family Pentatomidae; genus Euschistus; species Euschistus heros. The sequence goes on along the minus strand of RCWM02000614.1, from coordinate 437,438 downwards.
GAGTGTGATTTCAGCCAATTTTTAATCCTTTGTTTGAAAACTTAATTTTTGTTAAAACCAGTGTGCTCTAGTTACCTTGTCAACAATGTGGGTCAGTGCTCACAGTGAAGATAGGTATACTAGGATTGGGTACTCTATAGAAAGTCAACCCCTACCCTACCCTACCCTAGTTGTTAACTCAGTCAAATAGTCGAATATTTTTAAAAAAAGTGTCCTCCATCTTAAAACCATTAAATATTTTAAAATAGTATCCTGGAGGACAACAATGGAGGAAGGACACTGTTTTACAGATCTGCCAGGATCTGAAGATTTTTTGAGGCCGAAGGACATCCTTGGCCACTCTCTCCATCCACAATTAGAATTAGCTTTTTCGTCCTTAAGGATTGCTGTTTTAACGGTTTCTTTAAGTTATCCGAAGGATAACTTCCGCCATTGTTGTCCTCCAGGATACTGTTTTAAAATATTTGACGGTTTTAAGATGGCGGTCCTTAAAAGGACAATTTTTTATAATATTAGACTATTTAACTGTTTTAAGATGGAGGAAGGATATTAATTCATTGTTAACGCATTCTACGGGAGGCTGGAGATAGTTTTTCAACCCTAACGACCCCTTCCCGTTTACTCTTTTTGCTAAAAAGGTACGATATAGAAGAGTGGCGGTGGGGGTTCGGGGCGGGATTAAGAGATGACTCCTGTTATAAGGACACTGTTTTACAGATCTGCCAGGATCTGACGATTTTTTGAGGCCGAAGGACAATCTTGGCCACTCTCTCCATCCACAATTAGAATTAGCTTTTTCGTCCTTAAGGATTGCTGTTTTTTTTTACGGTTTTTTAAGTTATCTTTGTTTTCTTCGATGACATTCTTCAATGAAATGAAATAAAAAACGAAAGGAATTTCATTGAGGGCTTTTACAATTCGGAAAAAGGGAAATTTTAAAATCCAGGATTGTAAATAAGATTACTACAAATAAATATAAAATTTAATTTTAAACTGTTTTATATCTTTATTCTTCTAAAACAATTATGGCTCCACCGGGTGCATCAGTCATACTATCCTGCATTCCAAACGATTCCAGACTTGAGTTAGATAAGGCTCATCCTTAAGATTTTAATATACAATAATTATTATTACAGGTATTATTATTAATTTGTTATGAATAAATAGAATGCAATACCATCAATTATTGTAGGCTCTTTTCTTGTGACTAAAGCTACACCAACTTGATATAAAAACTGTATCATATCTATTAGAGGGTTTACTAATAAATGCCAATCTTATCAACTAATAATGAAACTAGACCACCTTTAAGCAAAGAGGTCGGAGTAGCACCAAGACTCAAGAATTCTATGACAATAATGGGTGTAACTGAGGACAGAATTAAAAATTTTACCTCACTGGTAACTCCTGCTTCATCTAGCCTCAAGTTTTCCTTCTTCGATTTGACCCAGTGCTGCCTCATCTGAAGTATTCTCGGTATTACTCGCGTTTCCTGACCACATCTGAAAATTATCATTGACATTATCAGAAAATAAACTTAAATAAATTGAATGCAAGAAAATTTAATAGAAATATATCTTATCCTTGATCTTAACGTACTCTTTTTTTTTTTTTTTTTTTTTTTTTTTTTTTTTTTTTTTTTTTTTTCATATATTGTATAATAACACTGTAATTATTTAATATTGCATTGAATAACTATATCATGAGGCATTTTTATTTTTTTTTTTTAGTTTAATTTTATTGCTTTATATACTTTTGATGTTCTTTAGTATTTATATGTTATTTTTTTTATAATATGGTCACATCTGATAATTTTTTTTCCCTTGTCATTCATTCATGGTTTCCAATTTTTGGATTCATATTTCACGTTTCCTGCACCGTTCCCCCCTTGTTCATTTTATTCCTTATTATTATTATTATTATTTTTTATATAATCATTATCAGATTTTTCTTTCCTCTCTTATCATATTTCATTTTTCCCTCATCCTTAAACCCATTTGTTCATTTTTTACCTAGATGTTTTGACACAGAAAAGCTGTTTATAACAGAAATTGTTCATCTCCTCTCCTGACTGGTTCTTTCCAGTCATTCCTCTCTTCTCTTTCCTATCTATACTTCTGTGTATCATTATTTTTAATAGGCATTATTATATTATTATTGTATTTTTCAGCTTCCTTTACCCATTTATAAATGTATTATAATTTATAATTGTATTTATTATTATTGTATCTTTCAGCTTTATCATGATATCTGTGTAATACTCCATTAAATTATTATCTCTTTTGATATCCATTTGTAATTTAAGTTATTAGTCAGTTTTTGTTATCATTAGATTACATCTAGTTTTTCTTTGACAATTTTAGCCCTGAAGAAGAACTGCAAGGTAGATCGAAGCATCGACACTCCATAATAGTTTTAACTGTTGTGTTTTTTCTTTCTCCTGTCTGTATCCCAGATCTTCTTTTTCTTGAATAAAATTGAATAATATATACTTTAAGAAAATACCTAAAACCTTTAGATAAAATAATACCAAACAAATAATGAATAAAACTAATTAAAACATTACCTAACTATAGGGTGAGCATCGAGCATGGCTCGCATCAGCGTCGTTCCAGACCTGGGCACACCGCCAATGAATATAAGAGGCATCAGCCTGTCGTAGTGGTACACCTTGTGGTCCTTGCTCATTACATAACTCTGAAAAATATATATGAAATAATTCCAACACAAATAACGGTTTGTGACTGTATACTTAAGAAAATGTATAACCTTAAATTGTTTTGATTTTTATTGATCCATTAAGATGAAATCAATTTTAATTATATATTGCCCATTTTAATAAATTTATATACAATAAAATAATTATTAAAATAAAATAAAATATTAATTACTTCTTTTTAATTTTTTTTCTGAATTTAATTAAATTAATTATTTCTAATTTTATTTTCCTATTCTATAAATAATCTAAAAACTATTAGTCTACTCTTTGTCAATAGGGTGCTTGAATCACCAAACTATTTAACTTTTTAATCTTGAAAATGACGTTTGAATCATTAATTTTGAAGAAGAATATGGTATAGCCATTAAATTTTTTTTTTGGAAAATAATAAATGAAGGGTGTTTAGATAGAAGGGGGAATATTCAAAAAAATCTAAATTGAGATTTCATCGTCACTTTTTGTTTGTCCCATGTACTATCACTTAAGGTCTCGTGGAGGCTAGAAAGTGGATTTCAAAATGTTTTAGAGTTAAAGAAGCTGTTTTATTCAGTTTTAATTTTGCGATTTACTCAGAACTATGTTTACCGGACATTCCTTCTTCTAGCCTAACATTAATCATCTAATCATATATCAATTATATAATCATATATAATAACAAACCTCCCTGGGCATCATATAGGGCCCATTCCTGTAGGAGCTGGTGCAGGACTGGAGCTTGTAGGTGACATAGAGGAAGACGGAGGCCAGCACCAAGAGGAGCAACCATCTCCGGCTGCCTCGGCTCATCCTGCCAGCTTCATTCTTCACCTAGCCAACATACAATAACATACATTAACTATATATTGTTGTGGTATAAATAACATATATTTACAAGTATATGTGTATCGAGCCTGATAGTCAGTCATCTGGTGGATATGTAAAGTTGGTATGACATGATATTAAAGCAGTCCAGGCATTTGTATAACTGGGCAGATAAATGCCCAACATCGATGATGAAATAGGATGGCGTATTAAGGCAGTCAATTGATGGTGATTTTCTCTGCAGTTGCAGTTGTGAGTTGTCGATCCTGAGGTTTGAAAGGGAAGTACTATGGAAAATCGTTGGTGGTGTATACTCGGAAGGACCCTGAAGAAGGAGATCCAATGAAGAAATCCAAAGTCTGTACAATGATATGGATATCTACCAATTAATAAGCTCTACCGGCTATGATGATAGGTCATGTCGGTAGGGTGAGTCTGAAGAGTTCTTATAAATAAGGATTTTTTTAAAGGCTGAGTGTGCCAAGGAATGGTCTATCTATTTTTGGCCAAAATAATAGAATTAATAATTAAATGCCTCAGAACGACTCAGACCTGGCTCTGATAACTACCTATGGAGTTAGGAGTCCATTCTCTTACCTACTGATCTATTATATTTCCTATTATTATTATAAATAATCTACCTAACATAAAACATATAAATAATATTTTAAATAAATACTGACGACATTTGAATGGTTTAAGAAATCCCCTGGGTCCGGACTAAGGTGACCACTTAGAATTCCAATTACTGGAACACCTCATACAAAGAAAAAAAAAAAAAACGTTAACAGACAACAGTGGCGCAACCAGGATTACTATCTGGGGGGGCTGGGTTTATATATATATATATATATATATATATATATATATATATATATATATATATATATAATAGTGATATTTCGGAGTCGAGATAAATTGTATGTAAAAGGATTTCTAAATGTTTTTGAAATGTATGAATTAAATTCTATATTTTATTTTAAGTGATAAGTCGTTAAGACGTGGTAAAGATGAAGGCCGTGAAGATTTGTCCGTTAACGGTTTTTTGCGCTTGGGACGCGTACTTTTTTAGAGACGCTCTCTCTTCTCGCTGGAGCCTCGAGGTGACGACATCTCTCCTTATTTTAGTGAGTCGTTAGTCACATGTGTGAAGCATTAATAAACTATTTTAACAGTCTTAATGTGATGAGTGTTTCAATAGACTGATGAACGAAGTTTAGAAGGAAGTTAGAAAAAAGAAGGATAAGTTGAGGAACAATTTGGATTATGAAGATCTACAATCGCTTCGAAGATGGAAGGTATCTTAATTACTAATATGTCAAATGTTATATGTGGTGTAAAATGTGTTTAATTATTTTGTTTATAAAATATATTCTTGAGTCAGAATCATTATCTTTGAAAAGCTCAACCCTTGATATTCCCTCAAAATCTATTTAAACAAAAAAAAAAAAAGATAACTTTATATTAATTAAAATTTTACTTTTATCTAAATTAAAAGAACATTACATTACATTACGGCTCCAAAATAGGGACAATTCATTAACCACTAATTAGAAAACTAATTAACCTTATATTAATAAGAACTTTTAATCAAATTAAAAAGAACATTACAATATATATATATATATATATATATATATATATATATATATATATATATATATATATATATATACATATATCGGTCTACCCCTAGGTCGTTTACCTGAAGGCTCAAAACTGATTACTTTTTTATGTTTTAGTTAAACTAAATTAAGGAATGAGTGGTTTTCGAAACTATATAAATGGAAATCAGTTATCGACTAAAAAAATTAGTCGTTTCAGTCGTCTGGGGGGGGGGGGCTTCAGCCCCCAAGCTCCCCCCTTGGTTGCACCAATGACAGACAATCTTTTTTACTAAACTCTTTATTTTTGATAATTTGTTTTATCCATTTAATTAAAAAGTTAATTTTTTATGCTATTAAATTTTTTTATTTTTTAATTATATTTTTAATTGTCATGCCTTAAGTTGACATCATCACTAATGTTATCTTATATAAACAAGTCTACGACGGTTTATCGTATTAGGAAATTAAGAAAACTTTTTAGTTTATTAGTGAAAAAAAGAAAGACGATTGTCACATGTTTTGCAGTTTGAAGACCCCGTTCTCAATGAAAAAAAAAATCAGACAATAATTTAATTTTTAATTTTTTTCATAACTATGGTTATCGGACATTCCCCTCTAGAGCCTAACAACACCCTTCATTTCCAGATATCAATTTATTTTTCTTTTTATATCCACGGCAATTAATTTATTAATGATTTATAATATTTTTCATAATATTGAGTTAGCGTCAAGATAAGAATTGAGGCCGCCATTGTTAAAACGCCATGTCATGAAGATTGATGTTTCACCCGATGCAGGTCCTCATGCAAGAATCCAGTAAATTTTTCCTCCATTGAACTAACCTCGTTTCGTTCATATTTATTAATGTTTAGGAGGCATTGGATCGATATAGGGCTGGTTAACCACGTCTACACAACGACACTCATATACGAGTGCTTTCCTTAAGCTACCCAGAATGCACTAGACCTACCATTACCCATAATGCCTATTAGAAGCCAACAAGATCAGCTGTGAGTGATAAGAGTGTTCTGTTATTATTGTAAACAATTAGCCTCTACTACTGTATTAATAGTAACTGTAGAATATATAAAGGGATTAATAATATAACGGCTTTAAATGTAGTTTATTTTGTGACAGCTGAGTGAATGTCTTGTATTAACAGCTGATGTAATTGTTTAATAGTTAATGTAAATATCTATCAGTATACTATTATATAAAAGGCCAGGCCATTTTTCGTTTGTGATCACTAACCGAGAAAACTACTGAACCAATCTGCACCACATTTTAACCATATCACCATCATAGCTCAAGGAAGGTTTATTAATAATAAAATTTGAAGATTTTCAATTATAATGCCACAAAATAAACAAAAATTTGTGGTACGCAGTGAAGTTTGATAACCGCCCGATAGGTGGCGACCTCCATTCGAGAGAGGTTACAAAGGTATGGTTTTATATAGTTAGAAATTTATGATACAATTTACATATTTTTAATTCAGTTGTTATTAAAGCTATGAATATACGGAGAGATATAGGAATCCCTGAGCAGTTTAAAAATGGAGCGATATGTGGCCATTATGCAACAGAGTTTTCAATAAAAAAGCTATTGAAACCCAACTGTACAAAATTTTTACAACATATTCATAGTTCTAGGAAGGTTTATAATAATAAATTATAATAATAATTCAAACATTTAGTCTTGAGTCCCAGAAACGAGGTTTGCCAAACTGTCACATACTTTTATGATTAGAAATTAAAATGCATACAGATGGATCGATAAAATTATTTCTGCAAAAATCGATGTCTTTAATGTAGTCTTCAAACACCTTATAATGAAATTTAAAGCAGGTTAAAAATTACTGTTATGCGTGAAAATATCGTTGAAGAAATAATGCTAGATTCCATACTTACAAAAATAATTTTTTTATCGATATAGATGAAAACTCAACAACAGATGAATTCAATCAGTAGTTAAAATAATCTAACAAGGGGACGTTTGGAGTTGTAACTCACAGATTTAAATGCCGATTTTTGTGTGGGTATTAGGGACCTACAATAGTGCAAAACTAGAGTTATAGCCGCCAATGGGCATTAGGAGCCGAGAAAAAAAAAGAAAAAAAAATGAAAATCACGTTTTATTTTTTTCTCAGCTCTGTCAAGATAGAGAAATGATTCTATTAGGTTTAATTGCAGTCATGTATGTTATTTGATATAACATAACATATACTTTCGTTATGCTCAAGACACTAACCGGCTTTAGGGTGCTCAAAAATGACAAAAAAAATAACACAATTCCAAGGAAATCCGCTTTGAATCAGTATAAACTTTTTTTCATGAACAACTGACCTACAATCTCGATTTAACGCTCCATAAAACCCTTATATGTGAAATTTTATCAAAATCAAAAAATATTGATTTTTAACCCCTTTCGAGGAGGTTAAAATTTTGAAGTTGAGATTTCATCAACAATTTCTAACGGCCATAACAACTGATGCGTTTAACCGAATGTACGATAAAGTTCCCATTCCTACAATAAATAAAAAAACAGTAAAGTTGTATCTAAAATGAAAATTATAATCAATGACAAGACTAAAACGACAAGAAACTGCCCGTCGTTACAGATTACTTCAACATTTACTAGTTAAACGTTAAAAGCTCCCAATTAATTACAAAAGACTAATATACATGACTGTGATTAGACCTATTTGGAAGTACGAAGTTGAGCTTTGGGGCTCGACTAAACTATCCAATTCATGTCGTATCCAATCCTTACAATCCAAAATCCTTCGAAAAACCCTCAATGCACCTTACTTTGTCACCAATAAACTTATCCATAAAGATCTTAATGTTCCATATGTTGCAGATTTAGCCCAAACCAGATACCTATCCTTTCATAGTAAGCTCCATAACCACTCAAATCCCCTAATTTCTCAACTTGCTTCCCACAACATTCCTGATAATTCTCCGAGGCGTCTGAAAAGAAGATGGCCCAGAGACCTTCTAGTGTAGAATTTTTATTAAAGTGCTACTGATGAGTAGTTTTTTACAAGTTTTGTCACGTTATTGTAATAGGTAAGAGCATATTTACTTGATGTATAAATATTGTACAGTTGTAAATTTCAATAAATTGTTATTAAAAAAAAATAATCAATGAAGGCTATGTTTACATTTCGATAAACATATTTACAAGCGTAGAAAAATAAATTAATAAAATGGCCGACTAGTCGGCATTTGTTTTATGACTAAACGCAGACTGGTCACCGACTACAAAAGCAGCCTAACATTAGAGATGCAAGGGCCATCTCTAATGTTTATAGTTCACGCTATTCTTGCATTTGTTGACAAAAAGATCACTTATTATTTATTTATTATTATTATTTTGTTTTTATACATCCGATTACATTCATATCTATACCCAAAATATAGCTAATTTCAAAACATAGTACAGGTTGGGATGAGATCTTATACGATTTGCATAGAGTACGAGACAACATGGGAGGGGGCAGAAGGGCGGGGGTATATACCCCGGGAAGCAAACAGGATATTAAAGATGCATATCGCTAAAATAAGTGACTTAATTCTGGCTCCAATATCGTAAACTGCTCCTATCTTCCTTGTCTCGAATATAAAAAACCCTGTTTAACGTGTGTTTTTAAAAAAAAAATATATATACATAAACATATAACAATTTTTCATATTTGTTTTAAAACCGTATGTTCAATTTGTGGCAACTTAACAAATGACATAATAGCTCGGATGTTGATAACGTTTACGTAAGAAAAAATATAGCAAGGTACAGAACCAGAGAAAAATTAAATAAAATAAACAAACGACAAGACTTTTTTTAATTTATTTTGAGATCGAGTATCGAGAACTATAGCCATTATTATTAAGGAATATGAAATGATTCTACTAACCGTCGGCAACAAACCATCTCGAAGGCCATGTAAAAAAATAAAATTACAATCATTAGTTAAAATTATCTAAGATATTTACTTTTGAAAGCGTATATATATATATATATATATATATATATATATATATATATATATATATATATATATATATAGGGGAAGGTGCTGTACCTGTGGACAATTTTCACTTATAAATTTTTCTAATTTTCGGTGCTTTATTTATCTTAGTGGTTATTGTACCATTAGATAAGAAATTTAAGGGACTATCGAACCCTGGTGTCTTTATTTTGAAAAGTAATTTTATTTTAACAGAAAATAATGTTTTGTAACTTACTGATTAGTGTCCATAGGTACCTTCCCCCTTTGTACCTGTGGACACTAGTGGTTGTATCAATGGACATTCATTTCTTCATGGGTTTATGGGGATAATTGAAATGATATTTAGAGAAACACATCAGCAATAATTTTTTATAACATGTACTAAACAAAATAGAATATTTAAAAAAAGAATCAGTCGACTTGATATTATTGAACTTAAAGGCCGACTAGAAAGGTGGCAACAATAAATTTAGCGGATGAAAGTAAATAGAAACTTAACTTATTTTTAAACCTTTTAACAAAAATAAATCTTTTATGTACCTATAATTATTATTAACGAGTGTCACAGACTTTTTTTATGGAAAAAATCGATTCATTAGAGATCGTATCCATGAAAAGATGTAGGAAAATGTAATTGTTTACATAATCTCCCAGTGCCAGTTATAAAAGACGGCGGTGGTATAATCAGTAGCGATGTCTGGAAGATATAGTAGTAATAAATAGTGAGTGGCGAGTTTTCTCCTCTTAAAAAAAAGGTTATACGAATAGTAGGTATCCAAATTTAGGCATTTTATATCACGCGGAATGCCTACAAACTTTTTTGCAATATTTGTAATTGAAATAATGAATTAATAAACAAAGAGAAAAATCTGCTGTAGCTGTGGACACTTTAACTATCTGTCCATAGGTTCAGCTGGTAATGGTGTTCACAGGTACAACTGAACGCCATGTTGTGCGAAAAGTTCTGTTTCACAAAACCCGTAAGTGATAACTGATATGAAAACATATGAAGTTATGATATATTTATCAGATAACCTAATGTAATATTACTGCCTAAAAAATTTCTAAGTGTAGGTCATAGAAAAAGTAAAATTACTTGTTGGAATGGTCAGGATTTGGAAGAAAAAAACTTAAAAATAATAATTTCTACTAAACTGTTGATCTGACAATCTTGAAAACACACGTGCAACTGCAGGGAGATGCTTACAACTCTAGCGATCTAACAACATCAATTTCCCTCATCCCACTCTCTCTTAATTACAAATGCCCATTGCTACAATTGTGCTTTAGGTAAAGCATCTTCCCCTATATATATAAATGTTCTTTGCTTATTAGAAGCCGCGAAGGGGGTTGCTAGTTTACAATATTTTATCGAAACTTAAAAACTTATGCTGTCTTACGTTTGAACAGATATGCACTGTTTTTTTCTAGGTACTTAGTAAAGTAGACGTGTTTGAAGTTGATACCTAGATTGAACTATATTATATGTAGTGAAGGTTGAGAACCCAGGTTGAGATTGTAGGCAGAGCCCAGGTTGGTGGTTTTATTATTCATAGCTGGTGATAGGGTTAGGTACCTTGGGACCATAATCTCCTTTCCCTTAATTATAGGACGGATTTCGCCCTATTCCCTTCCAATATCGCTAATATAATTAAACTTTAATTATTTATTTATTTTTAAAATTATCGATTGAAATTTGAATCAGTGTAAACAAATATACCCCTAGTAGGTTACAGGAATTAAGTAATATGGCCACAGCATGTGAAGGAACCACACATAGATTGGGATCCTACGGTTCTTGATTACCATGTCCTTTTTTGACGCTTTGGAAAATCATTTGGAGGCTATTAGTAAAAGAATTAAGGGATCCGCCTGGGTGTGGAATTTATTATGGAATAATTGGTTTTAGTCCAGTCAATAAACATATTGTAGAGTGCATGAAATATGCGATAATTTTTGACTTCATAGCTTCGTTAGGAATAGTTAGAAGGTAAACATACTGAAAGTCCCCGCCCCTGGGGAAGTGAGCTAACGGTGGGGGAAGGGTAGAAGCCAATTTTTGTTTGGTTTTTCGATAGTATCTCGAAAACTGTTGGCTCTAGAAAAATATGTTTTAAATAAACATAAAAGCTAATTAAATTTCCTATAAAATTGATTATGTATTAATCTATCGTAATTCTAACCGTTTACGAGATATTTATTATTGAAAATCGCTGATTTTTGGGAAAAAAAGAAATGTCACCTAAAGTTGCTGATTTAGACCACACCAGATAGCTATCCTTTCATAGCAAACTCCATAACCACTACCATCCTCTAGTCGCTCAACTTACTTCTCACTCTAAAAAATAAATGTCAAACTTTTGCTTCTAGTACCATTCACAATCTTTTTTCAGAAAAAACGTCCGTATTTAAATTGTAGAGCATTAAATTTACTTTAATTTCATAAATACGTTTTTGTTATCTAAAGCAAATGTTTAACAAAAAGTGAGGTAAACATTTTTTTTATTTATAAAATTATCGATTTTTAATAACGTATATCTCAAAAACCGTTGGAATTTCGACGCATATGTATATAATTAATTTTATTGGAAATTTAATGAAAATGAAAAAATGAAATGAAATGAAAAATAAACTTTATTCTGGGACAGACTGTCCCCTAAGAATAATTAAAGTGCACAATAAAAGGTACAATTGTCTGGCTGAGATTAGTTAAATCAGCACATTTGTAGTATAGCTAAATTAGGAGAAAAAGTAGAAATGAGAAATAAAAAATAAAAAAAAAAAAATAAAGATTAAAATTAAAGTTGATAGAAAAAAGAAAAAATTAAAAATACATAAATAGATAGGAAATAAAAAAATAAAATTAATAAAAACAATCAACTGTAAACATTTTAGAACACTTATTTACATTTTTGTGGAAGACTGAAAATCGAGTAGATAGATGGATAAATAAAAGATGTTTAAAGGAAGTTAAGGATGAGGCTTTGCGAATATGGATAGGTAAGGAATTCCAAAAAGAGGTAGCACGGATAACAAAGGATTTTTCAAAGGAGGCAGTTCTATGTGAGGGGGTATATAGGTTGGAAGGTTGGGATCTTGTATTCAGGTGGTGAATGGAGGAACGCATAGTAAGTAGCAAAATTAATGAGCTTTAATTTTGATTTGTAGCATATTTTGTGTCTACTGTCTTCGAGATATAATCGAAAAACACAAAATTGGGACCTTCTATTTCTATTTCGAGCCAGATCAGTAACATGCAGATAATAGTGTAAGGATGGGTAAGTTTATAGCTAATTTTATATAAAATACATTCAACACTAAAATCAATACAAAGGTTTAACAATTAATATAACTTCTTTGGCTGTAGACTTACACTCGCTCAACTTAAACAAAACATCAACACGTCTTTTACAGTGGTATATCTTATATATAATGTATTCAGTTGTAAATATAAATAAATAATTATTTTTTTTAAAAATACAAGAAACGAAGAGGAAACAGCTCGTCGTTTTCGACTTCTTCAACATTTACTAGACAAACGTTCAAAACTTCCGATTTACTATAAAAGACTCATTTACACGACAGCTATTAGACCTATTTGGACATATGGAGTTGAGCTTTGGGGCTCCACTAAACCTTCAAATTATTCCCGTATCCAAACCTTTCAATCAAAAATCCTTCGAAAATCCTCAATGCTCCTTACTTTGTCACCAATAAACTTATCCATAAAGATCTTAATGTTCCATATGTTGCTGATTTAGCCCACACCAGATACCTATCCTTTCATAGCAAACTCCAAAACCATAATAATCCTCTAGTCGCTCAACTTACTTCCCACTCCATTCCCGATAATCGTCTGAAAAGAAGATGGCCTAGAGACCTTCTAGTAGAATTTTAGTTGAAGTACTACTGATGAGTAGTTCGTTTCAAGTTTTTACATGTTATTTTAATTGTTATGAACACTTACTAGATGTATATATATATATATATATATATATATATATATATATATATATATATATATATGTATATGTATATACGAGGGTAAGTCAATAATTATCCGCAATATAGTTATAAAATTTTATTGAAATGAAATAGGAAACTTACAAGTACATCATTTTTCGACATAGTCCCCTTGCTTTTCAACGCACTTGGTCCAACGTTGTTCAAGTTTCCTGATGCCCTCATGGAAGAAGGTTTTGGGTTGAGATGCGAGCCAGGAATGCACCGCTTCTTTCAATGCTTCGTCCGAGGCAAATCGACGGCCCCTAATTGCCTGTTTGAGTGGACCAAACAAGTGAAAATCAGATGGAGCGAGATCGGGACTATATGGAGGATGATTCAATACTTCAAAATTGAGTTTCTGAAGCGAGCGTTTCTACAGTGTGGGCAGCTGTATGCGGACGGGCATTGTCGTGCAACAACACAAACGCCTTTTGACAGCAGTCCTCGGCGTTTGCTTCGAATTGCAGGCTTCAGCTTAGCAGTAAGCATCTCACTGTAACGTTCACTGTTTATTGTTCACTGTGTTTTGAATTTTTCAATCCATTCATAGACACTCCGTTGTGGTAAACAATTGTTCCCGTACTGTACCAAAAGTCTTCGATGAATTTCGGCCCCTGATACACCTTCCGACCACAAAAAAAACGGATCACTGAACGTTGCTCTTCTTTGGTGCAAATAGAAAGTGGAGCGGCCATTATTAACAGCACGACAGCGATAACAAAACTAACCTACCAGCTTGATACGCACATAAACATAACAACGAATAAACAAAGCATGCGCCATCAACACAAAAGAACAGTACTGCCAACATAAAAAAAATATAGCTATATTGCGGATAATTATTGACTTACCCTCGTATATATATATATATATATATATATATATATATATATATATATATATATATATTGTACAGTTGTAAATTTCCTATATCTATAAACAACAGAATGAATGAACAATATTACAGAGTCAAGAGGCAATTTGGTTGAATAATGGCAAAATATACAAGGAAATATTTGCAATTTAGTTTCATGTAACACACAAGTGGCGGTGGAACTGATGAGCCTGCCACTGAGGTCTGTCTGTTACTCAGCACTAAACTCCATATTCAGGAGGTAAAATTATTTCGTACCTATCAGTAACATACATGCTTTGTTTAAATAACAAAATGAATTTTCTAATTTCGTGGGCAACGTACAATGGAGTTTTCTCTTTATTTTTGTACATGGATATATATTTCGGCTGGAGGTCTATACTTTTTTAGTGTATACTTCATTAGTATTAGGGTCTGTTTATGTTGGAGCTGCGATAAGCGAGGAGAGCGGCGATACTAGCGGAGCTGTGAAAACATTCCGATGTTTGTCACTGTAGTGTTTATATTGGAGCTGCGAGGAGAGCGGCGACTAACGATAGGAAGTGTCGACAATCACCTCTCCCGTTTTCTCATCTCTTATCGAGTATGAATGTTGAGTTATTATTAAGTGAAATTTTTGTCAGGGCACCGTTGTGGGACTTTTATTCTCTAATCATTCCATTATTAATTTGTAAAACTATTTCATTAATATTTTGTAAAAAATATTGTAATAGATAAAGAAACTTTGAAAAAAAGAAAGAAAGTTTTTACTTACCTGATTGTTATCATTAAGCGCTCCTCTTCTAAAATAGGTCTACTGCATTATACCATTTTTCTCCATTTTATCCGATGTAGTCAAAAGTTTCGATTTTCATTCGCATATACTCACTAAATTTCCTGGGATGTTACCTTAAATCTTTATGAAGATGGTGGAATTCCCC